>PVLC010002570.1:0-111084 GCA_004027655.1 Graphiurus murinus
TACTAAATGGAGCAGTGGCCAAGTCCACAAAAGTATCTCACAGCTGACAATTCTACAGAGCTGGAAGCTGATGAGGTCTGGATATTTTGTTTTCTGATGCCTTCACTTGACGCAAACTTGAAGACAGTGGGTTAAGCATGTCCCTTAGATTATCTTTATGGCACATGTTTTTAAAGAAGTTGAAGAGCAATCAAATCAAATTCCCTCCCTGGCTCGCAGGTAGAGGGTCTCTTACCTGTGTGGTTGATTATTTTTCCATGGGTAAGGAGCTTTTTAGAAAGGCTAATAAGCTTAGAGAACACTTTAAAAAATAAAGACATTAGGTCGCTTCATTAGTTTCAGGTTTTTTTTTAAGGTAAATAATTATAACCTATTCATACAGACAATAGGGTAGATATTTTAAAATGATTCCGAGATTTTTTTTTTTTTCTTTTGAGAAGGAAGGACAAAAAGGGATGGTGAGTTTTTGCAAGGGTCATTTGCAGGGAAGTGGGAGGTGTGGTTAGGGTCATTTAACTGGCAGCTCATTAACTTTCAGGTTCATCTTTGCTCCTGATCATTAGTATTAACATGGAACAGTAAGTACCACCTCTGACCTCAATTATTTTCACCCATGGGTCTATCCTTTCCTTTATTATTTTGGGGGGAACTTATTTCTGTCTGAAGTAGATTTGAGGAGGAGGATTTGCCAGTCTCAATATAGGGGCATGTGTCCTTTAATACAAAGGGGTTTTCATGAGATTTTGATGATGAAGAGCAGGAGATAGATTTAATCCTTGGCTCCTCTCATGTCATATTCTCCCCCCTCCACCCCAGCGCTCTCGTTTATCTTTTATATCCCTAGTGTCTCTTTGTTAAAAATAATATTTTTTCTATGTAAGATACTGTCATTGGATGTAAGGTCATGGTTACAACATGAATCCTGGATGATAAATACAAGGCAAATGGATTGAAATGCATAGAGCAAAAAGACTTTTCAATTAAAAAACACTTTCCCAAGCTTGCACCACACAAACAACCATATAGACTCTGATTTCTCTTCACTTATAATTAGCTGCCACTGAAAGTTAATTACTTTCAGGATCAAAGGAAACAAAACTAGAAATAAAATGGTAGAATTCCTTTTAGATTTACAGTTTAAATAAATGTTTGCCTCTGGAGCAGACCATATGCTGAATCCTTCCCAGAGGGAGATGAACTTAAGGTTCTCTAATACATATAGACCAATTTTAAAGTTCACTGCAGGTGGGCAAAGAAATAAGACAGATTTTATTTCCTTTGGGAGTATCTGCTGGGAGATTTTGTAAGTGAGTAACAAAGATTCTTTACATGTCCTTATTTTTGTTTTATCAGCCAAACTAAGAAAAATCTAAGAAAGGTGGTACCTCTTAGTAGATTTATTTGAAATATTTTTTTTAATACCACTAAAAGCTTTGATTTGGTTTCTTTGTCTTTGAACCAGAGATCTGTCTTATTAAGAAGTCTAATTGAGTGTGAGGGTGTGAGAATCTCCGTGGGCTCACAATTATAGCCAGTATTCACTGGCCATAGCAAACAGTTTTCATTATTTCACTCTCCTGAACGTAATGCACTGGATCCTGCTGTCTACCACTCAGAAATGACTTTAACATCATCAAATACAGAAGCAGGAATGGAATCTCTGTAATCACAAATATTTCAGCTTATTTCTAAAAATGGGTTGTGATCTTTTGAAAAAAAATATTTTGGAATAAATAGAAATAGCTGATTCATTGATATTTATGAAAGAGTTAAAATGTTGTATGTTTAAGCTAGTTCAGGACCTTGGAGAGAGACACATAGGTGGATCAGGTGGTACTGATGTTAAGGTGTTTCTCCTAAGGCCTCAACTTGATAATAATGTGCATGAAACTAATATTTAATTATCCATTTACCACCTGCAGCAGCAACTCAAAAACTTTCATGAAGCCAACAGTTTTTACCCCCAAACCTTCAGTTATATTCCTTTCTTATCTGTTGATAATACTGTTAATTTACATTGATTAAGCCCTTATCAAGAGCCTGGCACTGAGTTCAGTGCTTCACTCTTGTCCAAAGAAACATTTTAAACATTCTTACATGCAATAGAAACAGTTGTTATCCTCATTTTACCAAATACAAATCTTTTCTTGGATATAGAATACGTTTTTGGCCTACATGGCAGTATGAGACTGAATCCAGGCATCATTCAGGTTTGTTGGGATCCAAACCTGTTCTCATCTCTCTATGCTAAGACATCCATCTCTTATTATTTGGATTTATAATGCTCCCCAAAAGCCCAATGCAGGAAGGTTCAGAGTTGGGGCATGGCTGGAGGAGGTGGGTCACTGAGAGTGTGGTTTTGGAGACTTTACATGCCCCTAGTCCCCACCTTTTACTCTCTCTGCTTCTGACTGACATGACTTAGAGCATGTCTTTTCCACCGTGCACATGTGTCTGTGATATCTGCTTTGGAGCTTGCCCACCATGGACTTTACCTCCAAAACTATGAGCCCAAATAAACCTTTCCTCCTCTAGCTGTTCTTTGATAACATCAATGAAGAAGATGACTAAAACATTTTTCTATAATTTTTATGGTATTTTAAACCCCATAACATACAATTTACCATTTAACCATTTTTAAATATAAAGCACAGTAGTGTTAGCTATACACAAATTGTTGCTCAATAGCTAACTAGAATCTTATCATCTTGCAAAACTGAAACTCTGTACACATTGAAAACTCTCCATTCCTCATTTCAACCCTTCTTTAGCCACTATAGAAGCCACAATTCTATTTTCTGTTTCTATGAGTTTGATTACTTTATACACTTTCTATAAGGACAATCATGTAGTTTTTGTCTTTTTGTTATTATCTTATTTTACTTAACATAATATTTTCAAGATTCATCTATGTTTTAACATATGATATCTTTGCCTTCTTTTTTAAAGTAAAATAATATTCCATTGCATGAATATATCACATTGTCTTTATTCATCTGTTGGTAGATATTTAGGCTGCTTTCTTCTCTTGGCTAAAGTAAATAATGTTACAATTAACATGGGCATGTGCAAACATCTCACTGAGATTCTGCTTTGAATTCTTCAGCATATATACATAAAAGTTGGATTGCTATATATTATGGTTATTATGGTTTTAGTTGTTTTTTTTTTTTTAGAAAACTGTGCTATTTCATATAACAGATGATGATTTTCTATTCTCACCAACAATACACAGGGTTCTGATTTTCCTACATTATCTCCTATATTCTCAATTTTTCTTTTTTAAAAATTTCTAATTTTTATTTTATTTTACTGGGGATTTAACCTAGGGGTATTCTACTGAGCTATACCTCCAATACTTTTAATTTTTTTTTTTTGAAACTAAATCTCACTAAGTTACCATGGGAATAGCCTTGAACTTTTAATTCTCCTGTCTCAGCTTCATAAATACTATGATTACAGGTGTATGCCACTGCACCCAACTCAAAGTCTCAATTTTCTTGGCACTGGCCTTCCTAATGCATGTGTGATTTTTATTTGCATTTTATGATGATTATTTTATGTTGAACAAATTTTCATATAGTTTTTAGCTATTTGTATCTCTTATTTTTAAAAATGCCTGATTGCATCATTTATATTTTATTTTGTTGTTGAGTAATAGTTGTTATTCATTTATTTATATATTATCAGGTACATGTTTTATAAATATTTTTCCCAATTTGTAGTTTGCATTATTACTCTGTTGATTGTTTTCTCTGTCGTGCAGCACTTTTTAAGGTTAATGTTTCCCTTTTGCCTATGTTTGCTTTTATTACCTGTGCTTTTAGTGTCACACTAAAGAATCATTGCAAAATACAATACAATAAAGTTTCCTTCTATTTTTCTAGGGTTTAGCTTCAGGGCTTATGTTTCAGTCTTATATATAGGTATCCAATATCCCAACTCTGGGTGTTGAGAAGCCTTCCCTTCCCTATTGTATCTTCTTGATTCCCTCTGGAAATGTATAGATTTACTTCTTGACTGGTCTGTATGTCTTTTTGTGAATATCTACTGTCATGATTATTGCATCTATACAAATTATTATTACAAAATTCAATTTCCCTGAATCTATAGATTATTTTGGGTTGTAGGTACATCTTAACAATATAAAATTCTTTAATCTATGAACATGAAATGTCTGTTTTTCATTTATTTGTGTCTTCATTAATTTCTTTTAGTAGTGTTGTAATTTAGTATACAGATCTTTTACTTCTTTGGTTAAGTATAATCCTAAATCTTTTTTGAAGCTATCATAAAGAAAATTGTGTTCTAGTTTCTCTTTCAGATTATTCATTGTTAGAGTTTAGGAACACAATTACTTTTTCTATGTTAATTTTATATCTTGGAACTTTGCTGAATTCATTAATTCATGTGCATGTGTGTCTGTGTGTGTGTGAAGTTTAGGGTTTTTTACATATATAATCATGTAATCTGCAAACTGATGCTTTATTCTTTCCAATTTTACCTTCTCCTTTCCAATTGGATAGCTTTTTTTTTTTTTTTTTTTTGGTACTAGGGGTTGAACTCAGGGGTGGTCTACCTCTGAGCTATACCCCTAGCCCTATTTTTTATTCTTTATTTTGAAACCAGGTCTCACCAAGTTGTTGAGGGCCTCACTAGGTAGCTGAGGCTGGCCGTGAACCTGGATCCTCTGGTCTCAGCCTCTCGAATGCTGGGATTACAAGTGTGCACCACCACGCCTGGCTCCAATTGGATAGTTTTTAATTTAAAATTTTTTGTGTGTGTTGAATCATACTTACATTATAAGGATTGGTCTATTGTACATTTATTTTAGTATCTTTGGTTTTGGTATTGGGGTACCACTGGCTTCATAAAATGAACTTGAAGCTAGGCATGGTGGTACATGTTTGTTCCTATTCTGCCATCTTGCTGACTTTACTTTCCTCTCTTACAACATTTTTTATATCACCACAGGACAGTCTTTTTATGTGTGCATGTATGCTTCTATCATCCTGTACTTCACTAGGATGTATGATTACAATGCCCCAATAAAAAAAATTAAATTAGTTTTCGAGCTCATAAACATAGTAAATATGTTACTGAAGGTTTAAACATAGGCAATTCAGGGCAAGGATAGAAAGGCATGAAAATTTTCATCAACAAGGCAAAGTTAATTATCAGTTCATCATTAGTAGATCTTAAAACAATAAACAACTAATGTACCTAAATCACTGAATTATAGCAAAAGAAACCTAGGACAATTTAATTATTCATTATTGACAAATATTTAGGCTTAGAAGAAAACATTATTTTCTAGTCTTTTAGGTACCTTCTAAATAGCTCATAGGTGAGCTACATGTTTTACAAATAAATCCTTTTCACTAAATATGATCCATGAAAGACCAATCCTGCTTTATCTTCACTTATTTGTGAATAGAATAATGCTATCAATGTGCTAGAAAGGCATCAAATGTGTATAGTAAATGTAGATTCATATGTAGCAGCATCAGCTACGTATGGAAGGAGAAAGATACTAGAATAGTAACAGGAAAGGTAGGAAAACAGTAACAGCCTATTGTCTTTGTTGATATTTAAATTCCAGCCTCAGTATTATATTCTAGTTTGTTTTTCCTTTGTATCCCTTCAAATCCAAGAGCCTGCCTTGTATCAGATAATTTTAGGTCCTATCTTAAAAATAACTAGTTTTGACTCATCTTCCCTTTACAATAACATAATCCAGGGTTATTCTATGTTTAAGGACTTGTTTTCAATACATTTAGTAGTTTCAGCTGAAGTTTTGTTAATGGCCCCCTTGATGACCCGTCATCTTTTATATTTTGCTTACCCTTAATTTGGACTGTTTAATATTTTAATTATAAGTCATCATGAGGATATTCTGAACCAAAAAGTTAGAATTTAATGTAAAATTAATAGACAGGAAGGGCATGGCAAAAATAGACACTGATGAAAACAAAGGACTGAAAAACCAGTAAAATTCAATTTAATAACATTAAAGTTAAAGCACCTGGATGGTCATTCTCTTCAAAGTCCAGTCATGTGAGTCTAATGCTGGGTTGATAATAGTCTTACTAATCTGCCATTGGACTATTAAAAGACGATTGGACTATTAAAAGACTTTTGTGGTTATGCTAATAGCAAATCTTTTTTATATCAGATAATATCAGAGGACTATAAGTAAAACCCCTTTTGCTAGTTAGACTACATATAAACCCTCCATTTCAGATTAAGTATATGTAGCAGAAAGGTTAGGTTTTTCTCTTTTCAATTTATTATCAACCTATGATATTCCTTTTTGACATGTATCCAATTATCAAGTAGGCAAAGAGAGATCATGCTTACTACCATTTTAAAGGTAAACTATCATAAATCCTACTGGTGAAATACTACATAGCAACATTGTGGATGTACTACAGTGGCATGCCACAAAACAGTTTGCCCAGTTTTTCAAGTGTTCATTTGACTAAGAGGGAAAGGCCATTCATGAGCTAAGCATTACTATATATGGGACAACAACAGTGTTGACACTTTGTGAACAGTCTTCTCTCGTGATTTCTAGGAGGCAAGGTTATTCTTACTTTACAGGTAATGGAATTCTGAGAGGTTATCTAAATGACCCAAAGTCTAATGGCTAATATAAGTGTACCAGGAGTCCAGAACAGGAACATTTAATCTCTGGGCCATGTGTCCTCAACATTACTATAGTTTTCTCCCACTTTTTTATGAGAGTGATAGAAATTGTTAAATGTGAAATTCTTATAAAAATGTTATCATGTCACACAAGCCATGCAGGCCAATAACAGTGTGTCTTGTAAATAAAGTAAAGGAATTCAAGGTAGTTGGGAATGATCAGGAGTTTCAGAGAACAGTTTAATTTAGCACTCTTCTTTTCCAGTGGACCCTTATGTATTTTGAAATCATAGCATGAAATCACAGGAAAATAAAGTATCTGGAACAGGCCTACAATAAGGAGGCACTGATTTCTATGATAAATAAGACCACCTGAAAAATAACTTGCAGATACAGAAAAAGGCCTTTAGAAATAACTGCCTGGTAAATAGTTCAAAAGATGCAATAAGACTGAGCTACAGCCTTATGGCAATATTTTTCTGAGATGAGGTTAAGACCAATGGTTCTAAAGAGTTAGTGGTGCCTACAAAGAAAATTGTGTGCCATATTGTGTGCAAGCAACAGCCATGGAGAGCCAAGAAGGATCATGAGGGTCCTGAGGGGTTGGTGAGAGGTACTATGAAAATTATTGCCTAGAGTATGAATTAAATATGTATTGTGGAAATAGGCAAACTTGGACCACAAAATCAGCACCAAGCAACTCCAGCATACTATCCTTAAATATATATATAATACTCAAATTAACCTTTTAGACATTACACATTACACACACACACACACACACACACACACACACACTACATATGTACCACTATGATACTAATGAGTCAATCAGAGGGAAACATTAAACATGATAAAAGGTTACTTTGGAACAAAATTATATTAATAATAGCAGAGGATTATCAAGACTTTAGACAAATGGACACAGCTTCACTATTGAAGTTTTGTTCATTCTTCTGTGTGTGGAATATTACAGATAGAAAGTTACAGAGTTGAAAATTCTTTGCTTGGTATCACATACTTAATGACTGTTAGAAAAAAAATTACAAGTTCTTCATATTAGCATCTACATAGTTCCATTAATGAGGCAAAGAATTAGAGACATTCAAAATTGTTTTGTTTCATTTGGGTACTGGGGATTGAACCCAGGGGCATTCTCCCTCTGAGCTGCACCCCCAGCCCTGTTTTATTTTTATTTGAAATAGGGTCTCATTAGATTGATGAGAGTCTTACTACTTGATGAAGCTGTCCTTGAACCTGTGATCCTCCTGTCTCAGGCTCCCAAGTACTGAGATTATAGGTATGTGCCACCATGCCTGGCCAAACTTTTTATTATAGCAAAACTGTATTGCATTTTTTTCTTAGGAAATTATGTTTAAATGTCATAGTATCGCATCTGTTTCAATTCTTGTTGACCATACTAAACCGGCCAAAAAACAACAAGCCAGTGTAGAGCAGGTAACCTAGTTATGTGCATTATGGGCTTTGGAGTCTCTTAGCCTAGAATCAAATTCTGGCTTGGACTTTTCAATGTATGTGAACATAAGCAAACTTCGTCTTTCAAATTCATAGTTTCCACATATCTACAAGTCAATAAGGGCACATATTTCACTGTCTCTCAGTGGTGTCAGAATTATCTAGGTAATGCACATAAAGAACTATTCCTAGCCTGCAATAAATATTCAAAAAGACAGTGGCTATTTTGGAGAAAAGAACACTGGCCTGGGGTCAGCAACTCAGAGGCCAAATGGGACTCTGTCATTAACCATCCTTTTTGATCTGAGATGAGTCATGGTCTCTCGGGGCCATTTCTCCATCTATAGAGAAAGATTTATACTTAGTCTTTCCAGTCTACATGTTTAACTATGCCCAATAAAAAGTAACACTTTTTTTTCCATTAATAGAAACAACACCTAGCCAATAGGAAATAATCAATTGCTGTGGCCACAATTTAAAAAAGAAAGTAAAAGCCGGGTGTGGTGGCACAGGTTTGTAATCCCAGCATTTGGGAGGTTGAGACCGGAGGATCCGGGTTTGAGGCTAGCCTCAGCTACCTAGTGAGGCACTCCGCAACTTAGTGAGACCCTGTTTCAAAATAAAGAATAAAAAATAGGCTGGGGGTATAGCTCCCAGGTGGAATGCCCCTGAGTTGAATCCCCAGTACCACACACAAAAAAGTAAAGTTTATTTAAATATCTATAACATTGGTATGAAGCTTCACAAACTTTTTTAATATATAAAATGAAAATCTTTCACCAACATGACTCTAGAGAGGAACAGAATGGTCAGGGATGGAAATTAACACAAACTGAGGCTACATTGAAACCCAGAGTGCCTCTGTGCCCATCCTCACCACCCTCCTCTCCATACCCTGGCCAACTTGCAGTTTATAGCAGTGCAGAAGACTCTTAGGTAGGAAAAGAGAGTTTATTGAATCAACATTTTATAAACACTTTCAAAAGAAATTGACATAAAGGGGGAAAATTCATAACTAAGGAAAGTAGTGCTGGTTGTGTATGCACACCTATAATCTCAGTACTTGTGAGGCTGAGATAAGATCACATGTTTATGGCCAGCCTCAGCAATCTAGTGAGTACTACAAAAAATTAAAAACCTGGTTCAAAATAAAATAGAACTGGGGGTGATAGCTCAGAGGTAGAATATCCCTGGTTTCAATCCCCATTACCTCACTCATACAAAAAAGAGAGAGAGAGAGAAATATGTAACAAAAACTAAAGTGTGTACTTACTATACTCGTTCTAAGTAGCAGGTTTTTGGTCTTGTCAGGATATAATTGTGCAGTTTATTGGACATGTACTATTTTTAGCCTCTGAGAAATTAGTGCATGTTTAGGAAGGTGGAGAAAGGAGAGTGAACAGATGGAGATAGATAGGAGTGAAGAAGATAATGCCAGCTAAGTTTGTGAGACATTTTTAACTTGAGTCTTAGAGTCTGAGGAGGTTTACTGATGAAGATGAAATGATTCCCATGCTCCACAAGGACTCATTGCTTGCTTTGGAAAACACAATATCTCCCATAATTACATTCACCCTGATGGCACCGAGGTCCTTGACTAGTTGACATTTTAGAAGCTATTATGGGGAATTTGGTTGTTTGAATTTTGGAGGCTATGCCTTGGGCTATATTAGATACTTAATGCTTTTTTTTTAAGAAGTGAGAGTAACCTACAAGGTAAAAAAGGGACTTCCATTTAATCACAGTAGAAGGAAATTCTGCAGTTTGTCAAGCTGACTAGCATCCAAAATTTGCAAGTTTCCCTCTCATATCACTGACTTAACAAGAAGATCTGTCCACATACAGATGGTGACAGAAAGGAGACACGCCTTCCCTCAGTTCTTAACCATTCTAGTCTAAGCTCTTGGATTTTCTGCCCAATTTATTTGTCTTCATTTTTCTTCCCAGAAAGAGCTTTAAGACACTAAGGATCTTAGGGATGATTGTCTCTCAGGAGAGACTTCCATGTTGGCTAAAAGTCTATTGGTAGTGCAGTAAGGTAACGGAGAAGTTGGGTTTGGGAAGGAAATCCTATGACTTCTATGATACTAAGTTGGAGATGAACCCTGGGTTTATAAGTCATATTCTAAACACTGAGTTTAGGAGATTAACACTAAGCTGGGTTTGTAAAACACAACTAGCAACAATAGATGATATGATGGATGGTTTATCAACTAAATATGAGCATACATTCTATTCTTGGGAAAATAAAATAATAATAGAAATGATTATAAGTTCTTGGACAGTGGTAGAGTATGGTATCGCTGTCTATATTTTTCACTTAGGTTTTGGAGTATCCGTAGACTTGAAGAACACATCGATAAACAAAAGAAAGATGAAATGCAGACATGTTCAACAAAAGAAAAAGAAAACTTAATCCATACAGAAAATCCCATACAAATTTGTGCCTTACCCAAACATCAAAAATTGTGGAGAAGATGAAAATAAGGAGTAGATAGAGTAGTAGGTGAGTTAAACAGGGCAAGGTTTCCTTGTTGACCTGAACTTAAATCTGTGTTCTGAATGGTAGGAGAGGTAGGATGTAGTAGATAAAACAAAACAAAAAAAATATCCACAAGGGATAAAGACAAAGAGAACCAAAGAGTTAGGAGAAAAAAATGTCCTCTATGAAATGAATCAAAATGAATAATTTTGGATGGTCTAGAAAAATCATGTTAAAATGTAATAGAAGGTATGTTTGGTAAATAGTCTGTGTTCTGTTGAATAGGTTTTGAAACCATAGTTAGCATTTTTAAAATTAATATGCAATAGAGAATATTTGTCTTTACATATCTGATGAGTATCTAGATAAACACTCAACAGGAGAACTGTCTTCCAGAAGTTATGTCCTGGAAGAGAATGTAAGGTTGTTACTATAATCTGGGTAGGTTCCAGGTAGGTTCCATATCAGGTTGCTGATGTGTGAAGCTACTCATAGATAGTAATGTTGGCTCCTGTATCCCAGAATAATTGGAGATTAGGAGATATATACCAAATTTCCTTTTTTATTGTAGAGATTTTGGGCAATCTTATTTTATTACCATACTAAGATTAATTTAGCTAAGAGAAGAAAATGAGTAAACTATAAATCACAATTTAGAGTGTGATAAGCTATATCATCAACCCAGATAATGTTCTTATCTCTAGGTCAAATCCAGGCCTCTCACATAGGAATGTAGTATAGGGCCTTACTGTGTTAGCTTTGTAAAGAAATCCTTTAAAATTATCTGCATTATGAATATATCTGTGATACCTTTTCTATTTTTAACCCTTTCTTCTGCATTTCCAACAGTATATAATTCAACTTTGGTCTCATTAAAATAATGTAAAATGACACTTCATACTGGGCATGGTGCCATATGCCTATAATCCCAGTACTTGGGAAGCTGAGACAAAAGGACCGCAGGTTTGAGGCCAGCTTTAGCAACTTAACAATACCCTCAGCAACTATTTCAAAATTTTTTTAAAAAATTAAAGAGGCTTGGGGTATGGATGGGAGGTAAAATGCCCCTAGTTTTGATTCCCATTATCCAAAAAATAAAAATAAATGATACTTCATGACTTATTTTCATTTTACTATATTTTATTGTTTTATACTTTAATCATAAATAACAAAATTAAATTATATCCAAATTTGTTATCCTATGACTTTGCTAAATTAATATAAATTACAATTCATTTATTTGCTGGCCTGGAAAATGAATATAAAATATGAAGACTAACTTTAGGATAAATGTCTTTCAATTTTATCACAAAGATTTTTGCTTGTTTGTCCATTTTTTTCAATCATTATTTTTAAATTAAAAAATATTTTTTTAAAGGGAAGCATTATCTCAGACTATCCAAAAATAATTAAACTTAATTTAGTACATTTTTCATGTTCTTTTTAAATGACTTATACTCATTTTTTTTTAAGCTACAATCACTAGGCTGTTTCTATAAGGAAAAGAATGGCCACTTAAGTCAACACGTGACAGGGTATACATTGCCATTTCTGAAATAAAAATAGTTTTCTTTGTTTGGGGCCTCATATTGTGAAGTTTAGCTTTTGACTTATTATCTTAGTCATGTCACAATGAAAAATGGAACTCTCTAGGGACTTCCATTATGTCAGATTGAAAAATCATCTCTCTTGACTGCTCTGGGCAACTGCATGTTCAAAGCCCTTTTGCCTCATTTCTCATAGTATTCCTTGTGGCTTTGCCATTTTCCTGTTTTCAGGCCCATTTCCATTGCTAATGACAGATCTCACACTCAGGGTTCAGACCAGTTCCATGTGTATACAATAATCCCCAAGTGATTGGCAATGACTTATTTATATGTTTGATTTATTTAAAATATTCTCATCACCTAAAGCTACTTACTCCCTGAAATATAGGTTTGTATACATGCATAGTTATAAAGTTAAATTATTCTCTAAACATACATAAACACACACACACACACACACACACATACACACACAGAGGTGTTTGTGTAAAAGGTCATGTAAGGAAAAAAGGTTTGTCTTAAAAAACTGTAAAGGTGATTTAATATAAGGAAACATTACATTGCATAAGCCATGAAAAAAAAAATACTGTATGGCCTCACTCTCTGATTCTAGTGAACTCACTTCCTCTCTGTTTGCATTGGCTGCTCAATATTCTTATTCTCTGGACTTTTTTAACCACTAACAGCAGACCATAGAGGCAAGAATATCAGAAATTGTATGGGAAACTTTCTCATCTGCCTTCCTCACCCCTCCCATTTATTCTATCATGCATATAGCTTGGGCCTACTCTACTGTTATACTATTTGATATCATTTCCCATTCTCTGAGGACTTCAAGTCCTTCTCTTCTCTGATACCTTCTAGATCATTCCAGCCATAAGGGATCTCTTCTTCCCTAGCACCATGATAGTACTTCCTTTGCATCACTGATGTAACCCCTGAAGGTTCCATTGTGTAGAATAGTTCTTTGTCTGCAAATGCTGTTCATTTTTCTAGGTCGTTGACTCCTTGATAGTTAGTACAACTTCATACTACAAATAGCACCTAACTTAGAGAGCATTTTAGCCATCTCTGTTTGTATTCAAAAAGCTATTCACTGAGTGAATACATCAGGGGAGGCCAGGAAAGCAGTGATAAATTAATGAGACTGTTAAACAGGAAAATTTAACTACAATGTCTAGTGTGATGGAATGCTCATCAAAGTGTAATGATTCATTCCTGAATTTGAAATAAAGGAAGCGTATATGTTTAAAGGGCATTTTAGCTGGTAAAAAGTCACTGAGGCATTAAACATTATTATAGTGACCCTTATTACTGAAAATTGGCATTTCCGTCTAAATGGCACTCTATAAAATTAGCTTTTTCAATAACATATTAGGAAAATACACTATTCTGTAGGTTAAAGCTGAGATTTTTAGGGTGAAGAATAAATAGTAGAACAAAGCAGAATTTTCTAAACTAGAAATATAACTATTGATTTGACATTAAATATAATGACAAGCAAATAAGTATTATAAGCAAGGAAATAATAAATTTATTCTATGTTATCTTACTAAGTTGCTTCCATTAAATTAAATTTTATTTTTGATTAATCTTTAGCTTTCATCTAATATGAAAACCTTTTTTTTTTTTTGGTGGTACTGGGGATTGAACTCAGGGGCATTCTACCTCTGAGTTATATCCCCAGCCCTATTTTTTATTCTTTATTTTGAAACCGAGTCTCACTAAGTTGCGAAGTGCCTCAATAAGTAGCAGAGGAAAGCCTTATTTTATGTGTGAAAAAAATTTGAATCTTACAAATGCTAAGTGGCTTAGATGCCAAGACATGAGAGGCAGGAAGGCAGGAAAATGTGTGGGAGGAAGGGGTCATATGACTTTCATGAAGAACAGAACACACAACCACAGCTATTCTCCCACCTACACTTTTGGCTGAATAAATTTATATGTTATAAAAGTATAGCTCTTATACACTTGTGCTTCAATAAATTTATATTTTGTAACTGCACGTCTATTATGTAAGAGAAAATAAGTAACCAGCAAAACAAAAATACCACTCCTAAGTGCCCTTTTATTAAGAAACCTACTTTTTAATATAAAAAACAAAATGAGAGCTCATGTGCATCAGGACTGTATGCCCAGGTGCAGTACAGCACTTGTAGAAGGAAGGAAAAAGAGTGAGGGAATGTTGGGTGCAGTATTGAAAAATCCCTTCATCTCATTAATGGTTAGTTTGATTTGGCACACAGGTGTTTTGTCTTTGAGGTTTATATTAGGAACAGGAGAATAATTTTTAAATGGTATCCTTACACTTTTCATTCATTTACTTAAAACAAATTTTTGAGTGGCATTAAACAAAGTAGTCAAAATTCCTGCTATTATTAAGGTTGTATTCATGGCAATACATGAAGGTACAGGAAACAAGGCAGAAAAAAACACAAATGATTAAATGTATCAGGAGGGGTTAGTATAACAAGATCTAAAGAGTGGCAGGGTAGGGGTGTGCTATTTAAGAGAAGGTGAGCAGGAGAGGCGTATTTGATGAGATAAAAACCATCATAGTATTCTGACATGTGCTGAATGATGTATTATTTCTCTCTGAAAAGGACAACTCCCTGGAGTAGAAAGTTTGTGAATAAAAACAATTAGCAATCTAATCTTGTGACCTTGAGGGTAGAGAAGACAGACTCTGGGGTTTACGGATTCACCTCCATCTCTAACCCTGCCTCAAGTCACTGTGCATATGGTAACAGATCTTGGAATGAGAGAGAAGAACTGGTAAGTAGAAGGCTCATTTGTAGAGTGATATCAAAGTAACCTGACCAGTTCCTTCCTAGACAATATCATGCCAGGTCATGTAGAATCCTGTTCATCAAAATAAAGCAGATTCCAGAGTGGTACATTATCCAAATTTGAAGGCTGTTAAATTATTAATTTAGAAACACATTTGATATTGCACCTCAAACAAAAAGACTTACATAATTAGTGCCCTCAGCATGGTGTTGGTACCAGGGAGGTGAAAAAAAGAACACCCAAACCTAGCATTTCTTCTTCCTCTTCATCCATATGATTCTTTCTCTAAAGTGGCACAGAACATGTTCTCACATTTTTCTTTTAACTTAATAAAACCCGGAGATAGGCTTTTATGCATATTCATGGACACTTGATTAATAATTGATGAGGAGGCCCGGGGCAGGTGGTAGAGAATAGAAAACATTTAGCAGGGAGCAGAGTGGAAGAAAGAGATCTCACACTAGCCTCAGTCCCAAGAGGAATAGAAGCAAAAAGCAAAGGGGTGGGAGGGCAGGCACAGTGCTAAATGTCATCAGTGCAGTGTAATTTCATTGATTTACATATTTAATTGCTTCCTGTCTTTAGCAGTTGTGCTGTAGGATTCCAACACTTTCTGAGAAATTTATCAAGGGTTAGAGAAAATGAGTGGTTATAGGAGGAGAAACCTGAGCCTAAGCCTACCAGTCAGCCTGGGATCTGGGGAAAGGTCATTGCCTTCAATTCCTGGATCATCAAGTGGCTCTATAAACAAATTGACTCTTGATTTAGTCCACATTCTCACAGCTGTAATCTAAAAGACTGACCGTGTAACTTGGAGGAAGAAAGATTTATTTGCTTACTGTTTTCCTTGGAGATTTGGGGGTTCATTCTATGTGAGGCTGGGGACCGTGGAACTCAGGGTGTGACAGCAAGAAACAGAGAGAGGGAGAGCACAAGGCTTTGCTTTTACATCTTGGAGGCCAGAAGCAAGGGAGCAAGGGGAGGAGGAATCGTACTTAACCCCCAAGACCCATCCCCAGGAACCCACCTTCTCTAGCCGCACCATACCACCCCAGGATTCCACTAAAATAATGGACAAATCGATTACAATGGATCTATCCACTGACAGCACTGCAACTCTCATGACCCAACTATATCAACCATGAACATTAACAAATGAGCTCTTTAGAGGATATTCCACACCTAAGTATAACAACTCTCTAGACTGGATTCTCCTAGAAGTGACAGCATGGTGAGAGTACAAGAGAGTCCTGCATTTCGGAAACCTTGAGATTCATAATTGACTGGGTCTTTTTTTACCCTAACATCTTACTAAATCAAAAGTTCTTGAGCTTAAATGGCCATTTATGATTTACAGAATACTTTTACTTAATCCACATAATAAGTTCTTGATGTCAGCATTATCTCTTCTGTTTTTCACATTTGAGTACTTAAATATAAGGAAGTTACATTTCTTCCTATATGCGGACATCCTGATTCCTCTTAAGATAAAATCCAGGTTTGGAATCTGGTCCTTAGATATCCTAGTCTAGGACAGCTACTCCTATACATATGATCCATGATGTCAGGATACAAGTCTCAATAAATAGCTTCATATATGTTTAGATACATCTATAGATCTTGCCTTAAACCCACAATGGCATCACGTCACACTTGGATGATGTTTGAAACATTGTGCTACCTTATTGAGCCAGGTAAAATATGAAACTTAAAGTCAAGCATGAGGCACATACTTGTAATACCAGTACATGAGAGGCTGAGGCAAGAGGATTGTAGGTTTATTGCTAGCCTCAGCAACTTAGTGAGACTATGCACAACTTACTGAGACTCTTTCAAAAATAAAAAATAAAACAGAACTGGGGTTATAGCTTAGAGGTAGAATGCCTCTGGGTTCAATCCCTAGTGCCACACAAATAAATAAATAAATAAATAAATAAATAAATAAATAAATAAATAAACAAACACTTGAAAGCACCATGTGAATGCTCACTCTTAGCAATAGTAGTTAACATTATCTTAAAACCATAAATAAAAACCTATGAACTATTACAGATTAAGAAAATGTCCCAGGGAGGATGAGCACATTAATTTTCTTGTCACTTCAAAATGACAACAAGGAGAAACCTGAATTTCACAAGGAGACTTAGCAATCCTCCTTTGTTTTTTGAAATATATTTGAGCAATTGCTTGCATGATCAAATTACTAACTATAACGCAGAAAGATAGGAGATATAAATTGATTATGGTACAAATGTCTGTGAATGAGAAGTGGCAGCAGACTTTGAGTGATCAGGGTGTGCTTGTTTTATTATTATAATCTTCTCAGTCACAAGCAGCACGCTGTAGTATGGGTATTTTCTAAACAGGGAAGCTGATATTGGAAACTTAGTTGGGTGGAATACACAAGCAGGCCAGGGCAATGTTCATTCATCATCATGATTTTTCCTATGCAGAAGATAATCGTTTATTTATGATCTGGGTAGTGAAAATCAAAGTAATATTTAAAAAACAATGGCAATTCTGGCCACTCAGTCTCATTTTCTGTTATGAAGGCAATGATGAATAATAAATGAACAGTTGATGCATATTTTAACAGAAATGAATCATTGCATAAATGTTAACTACTTATTTATTAATACTTAACTACTGTATGTAGTACTTAATGGCAAGTATGAAAACAAGTGATTTTTCTCTGTCTCTCTTTGACATGCTCAAAGAAGCAAAGAAAGTTCAAGTTCACCCAAATTCTCAATTGTTACTACATCACATGATTCTTTCAAGTACCATTTCATGAGACTTTTATTTGACTGTTTTCAGTGGGTAATTTGGTTGAATATATTTTTATTATTTGAAGAGCTTAAATGAATGTCAGTGTGGTAATATTCTGATTTTTAATAATTGCTTCCCAGTATGTAACATGTTTAAAGTAATTCATCGAACCTGTAGTTTTAAATGTGCTTAACCCCCAGGTATTAGTGGCTCCTTTCAAGGACGAAACAACTCCGTGCCATTTGAAATGCCTTTCAAGCATACTTGTTTTCATGCTTCTCTAGCCAACTGTCCAAATACTGATTCAGAAATCACATCATTACCATTTCCCTGTCCCCTTTCTAATGACTGGAGATCTTGCTCAGATATGTCTTTGTGGGTAATACTGGCCCTCCCACTATTTATTCCCTTTTTGGGGATCCTGGAGGTTTTGGGATTATTTTTTCTTTTCAGATACATTATGCACTACATTGTACAAGTGAGGCTTTGGTTTCCAATGGAGAATTTTAGCGTTGAGGAAATTCTAACAGACAACAAATCTTGCCTTATTGACAGCCTGTTGTAAGAAGGGTCAACTGCATCCAGGGACCAAAGTTCAAAATTATGACTTGAAGTGGCACTCTAGGTCTTTCCAAAGGAGTACCTTAAGCGTTTGCTGCTGAGTGGCTTGTGACTTGATGGCAGCACAGTCCCTTGGTGGCCCTCCCTCCTCAATGACTGCTCACCCAGCTCTTCCAGTCAGAGCAAAAGAAGCCACGATCAGTGGCTATATTTTCAGTTGGAATTTAGCATCTGTGAATGTCTCTTTTGTCCTATATTCTTAAGGTGAGTTTCAAATATTCTTTTTATGGAAAAATATTTTTCTGTCTCCCAAATATAATTTAAATTTTTTTTCTCTTTTCTTGGTGATACTTCTTCCATTGGAAATCAGGTGTTCCTAAGTAACCTGCAGCTTCTTAAAATTATGTCCTCTCTCAATCCATTTGGGATCCTCTATGTCCTCTGGTATGGATATTGCACAAACAGATCACAGTCACAAGAATTCTATAAACTAGTGTTTGCTAAGCACGACTATGCATTAGAATTACAGTAGATGCCTTTTAAAAAGAAGTTTCCTTGTGACTTCCACTGTATTTCAGTATATTACTAAGTGTGGAGTCCAAGAACCTATAATTTTTTAGAGCTCCTCAGGTGCTTAAGAGTTATGAATACCTTTCTGAAACACTGCCTGAAATGGCTATCTAGTCACATAATGGCAGGTTCTGTTGCAAAGCCTTTCCAACTTAATTTTTTAATGTTTTCTGTTTATTGTATTTAATCAGTTAGTATGCCAAATTTTTGGTAAACACATTCAAACATTATTGGACCTACTTGTGCCTTGAGGTCTGCTAAGAATATTTATAATTTTTGAGGAGGAAGAAAAAGTTCAATGATTTAATTTAGTTAAGAAATATAAAATGTCAGAACAAATATTATTTAGCTGGGAAATAAAGCAGGCTTGTGAAAGATGCTTAGATGACAATTTCTCTGTTAGAACTGACTGAACAATCATAGTAGCAGGAAAAAACGTTAGGAAATATAATGAAAGTCAAAGACATTGCCATAAAAATAGTCACAGAGCCCTATCTACTAGACTATTCGAAATGGCTGTGGGAGATTCCAGTTATACAATGGAGGATAACACAAGTATCTTCAGATGCATACCATTACTTTCCTTCCAACACAACTTACTCTGCAGCTGTGCCTTCAATCTGTAGTACACAAAATTGGTTTCCAGGTATACTACAAATGTTGTTAAAGCACAAATTGGGAGGAGTAATGTATATATGTCCTCATAATCATCCTACCCAATGTACTTCCTCTCTTCATTATCAATACATGCTAATAAGAGCTCCTAAATAAAGAGAAGACATCTTTCACATCTTTGATTAGATTTGAAACTTAGGTCAGATGTAGCCATATTGTGTTAACAATGAGAGAAAAACAAAGACATTTATACAGAAATTAGGATCATGGGGTGAAGCCAAGCAATGGACCAATATAGCTGAGTGTGCTGGCTTTGGAATAGAAAAAGGCCCTCAGGCATGTAATGCAAGTGTTCAGTTAGTGGGATCTTTGTAGAATGAATGGCACTGTGTGTAGTAATTAAGAATTGTGCTTCATTTGCCTCTCAGTCTAACCAATGAAACAAATAATATACACACCCTTTTATCTACACAACAGTCACAGAAATCCTGTGTAGCATTAAAAGTAGCAGAGTTTATAACAAGTACTTTCTTCAAATGACTCTCTGGACAGCAGTAAGGTTGGGGTTATGCAAGAATAGGAAGCAGAAATGGAATACAGTGGGGAGAGTCCAGGACTAGGAAATGGAGAAGTAACCTGTGATCAGTAGACTAACACTGGTTGTCTTTTGCTAGTAATCCATTTTTCTGCTCTGCTTCCTCCTCCTCTAACCCGTGGCTCTTACTATTGGGGAGAATTCTCAGCTCAGGAAATCAGGATCTGCAGGGTCCTTGGCTTAACGTGATGGCACGTGCCCGTCAGAGACATGGACAGAGGTTTATTTGGGGAAAAGGGAAAAAGGGAAGAAATACACATTCAAGAGAGAATGCAGGCCATCTTAAGATGAGGAAGGGCATTTTAGAAGTTTAGGGCTCTTTTCTTATAGGGGACTTTTGTGAAGGGGGCTCGAGGAGGTATGTCAGGATTATCTCAGTTCAGTAGTCCCCTAGGTGGTTTATGGTGGTCAAGTGGTCTGGTCAGCTCTAGGGTGGATGATCACAGTCCAGTAGTCCCAAGGCTCTTCCTGGTGGTCTGGTGGTCTGGTCAACCTTAGGGTCCTTAGGTTGATTGGGGTCCTCATTAGCTGATTGACAGATAAGCTGGAGAGTGTCCTAAATTATCATACATGTCTTGTTATCAATGCACAGAGCAATTATAGTTTCTTTTAGTTAACTTCAAGATGTACAGACTTCCCAGGAATTTGGGAGAGTCAGGCCTGGGAAAGAGAACCTGTTTGTGGAGTGGAGGCTGAACCCCTTTAGTTCCAATTTTTTTTTTTATTAAAGTGATATTTTATTTTTCCTTTCCATTTCTATCTACTTATTCTTCTATCCTACATCATTACTATTCTCTTACCCCACACTTCTGGGGGGTGTCTACAACTTTCCTCTCGTATTTTGCAATCCTACTATTTCAAGATTTGCCTTCTTTAAGAAAAGTTTCATTATGCTGGGTGTGGTGGTGCATACCTGTAATCCCAGTACTTGGGAGGCCAGGACAGGAGAATTATAGCTTAGAGAAGCCAGCCTCAGTAACTAAGCAAGACTCTGTTTCAAAGTTTAAAAAAAATAGGTTTGGGTATGTACCTGAGAGCTTATAGGATGTCCCTGGTTTCAAACCCCAGTACCAAAAAAAAAAAAAAAAAAAAAGGAAAGGAAAAAAGTCCCATTACATAGTGAAATCATATTTCTTTGACATTCTTATATTTGTAAGATGATGGACCATGATGTAATTAATGTATAATATGTGCAATAGATATGTCTTCTTCCTACATTCATTTGTTAATCTGATAGAGGTAATATGCTTAATCATTACATCCATACTTTCTCACCCAATCTTCTTTTTCTTCTTTTTATTCATTTAGCAAGTATTTATTGATTGCCTCTTCTGGGCAATTGCACTTAATGATCAAGAAGGCATATCCAATAACTAGTCCAATTCTGTCACACACCTATTTTATCAAGGAACACCTAGGGCTGGAGGAATGGGATGGCTAATATGAATGCAAACATATGAGTTCTCAGAAAGATATTTCAACCTTGTGTCTAACAGGAGATCTTTCTGTGAGAGGGGGGGAGACAAAATGAATTTCTACAAGCTGTCACACCCTTCCCAAAGGGAGATGCCTTCTCCACTTTAGCAGCATTCCCACCAGCAGGATAATGAGCCTAATGCAGTTGAACTTATGTAGCATGGACTTCTACATGTCCTCATTGGCACTGTTCTAAGTAAGTTAACAAGTTCAATCTATGATATCCACAGTACAGCATCCCTGGGTATCTAATCATTATAGAGGATCACAATGTGGGTTCTGGATTCTGCCTTCAATGCAACTTATATATGTAACGTTAGATAAATTACTGTCTTCTTCCTGCCTCAGTTTCCTCATAAGTAAAATTGAAGGTGGGTGTGGTGGTTCATGCATGACATGTTCGAGGCCAGACTGGGCAACTTAGCAAGGCTCTGTCTCAAAATAAAAGGGCTAGGGATATAGCTCACTGGCCAAGCACTTACCTAGCATGCATGAGGACCTGAGTTTGATCTCTAGTAATACACACACACACACACACACACACACACACACACACACACACACACACAAATAAAATAAAATTGAGATAATAGCGGTGAATGCACACCTTCTTAGGATTCTGTGCGGATTAAATCAGTTTATACATGGAAGGCATTTGGAATACAGTGAACAGAGCTACCTTTATTATGGTTTGAACTGGGCTGCACATTTTTGGAGAACAACAAGCATGCTTTTCTTCTTCATATTTCTCACACTTGACGATTGCTTAGAAGATGATTGTGAATTTAGCAGATTCTACCACGTAGATTAATCAGGCACTGGTTATGCCTCCTCTGGGTATCTGTCATATATTTGAAGCTTTCCAATTCTAATATGACTTAGGACCTTTCCTCCTACCCCATATTCTTTGTTAAGAAGCCTATCAGAAACAAAATGAAAGGCAACCATTGTGTGGCACATGCACACTGACTCCTATTTCTTAATAATAAAGACATTAAATAATGCTGGCTTGAGAATACGCTTGACAAAGTTCTATAAACAGTCTTATATTTGTTATATTGTGTCAAATTAAATATATGAAAATGTGCCTCTAGCAGTATGTGACATAAAAAGAGTTGTGACCTTTCATAAAAAAGGATAATGAAGTGAGATTAGCATTGGTGAAAGCTGCTTGTGTGACTGCCCTAGAGGCTGAAATTCTTTATCTGGAGAGTGAAAATAATATGGCAGCCCCACTACTGCAAAAACTTTCCCAAAAAATTGCCTCCTCTGCAGAGATGGAGTGTTAACAGATAAATGAATTTTCTGGAAGTTGAAGATTCTTCTCAGATAAACATTCACATATTTCAGACTTACAAATATATTTGGTATGGATTAGCTTTAACTATATTTGACTTGACAATGTCATCTTATGTTTTAAAAATTACTTGCTATTTTATTATCATTGGAGACAGCAAGTGGTATTTATTGGATCCTCACATGTCAGAGCAGCCTGTTAGGAACTGTAGGCTGTTCCTCTCCCAGATTTACAGTTTGTTCTATTTATACTTATATTGGTGGCTTTGCATTCCTGTTAGTGTGCATGTCTTATCACAAAGAGGGCACTTTGTTGTATTTTTTTAATGTAATAAGAATCTTCACCTTTTTTAACAGGGGAGGATTAATGGAGGAGGTAGAGTTGAATATGCACTTGGATGAAAAATAACAAGTTTAATAGGGTTGGCATGTGATGGGATGTTTCACAAAAGGAAAAATGGACAGAGTAGATTATGAAAACTCTGGAAAAAGTCAAATGACTTGTTTAAAATAGCAAGAACAAGCAAGGGGAGAAAACCAAGTGTTTTTCAATAATTTCAAGTACAACAATGTAAACAATAATATGTACCCTTAGGGGATTATTGGAGTTATATACATGAGATGTAGTTAATGATATAGAACAGTATATGGTAAGTTCATTAAAAATAAGAATCTCAATAGATATTTTAGTTGTCATTATTGATATTAAGTTGAATAAAACCTATGGTAATGGATTAAGAATGGAATATCAAACTGGTTTTGACATCATAAATTAAATGGTTTAATTTCCAAGTGGAAAAGGAGAGTCAAGGTCATATACTGAAACTTCTTCTCATATGGAAAATATGATTGATTCTTATAACATGACCAGGGAATGAGGGAGAAAATCAAAAAGTGAGAATGTTTGTCGTGCTCTTTTTATGCATAATCTTATGGAAAAGGGAAGAGTGGGGGAGATATTTTAGAACTGTAAGAAGGATTTAGTTATCTGTGTGCTATAAGCCACAGCTAAATATAGGGGATATACATATAAGGGTAAAGGTTTAAGAGAGATTTGCAGTCTAGAGTGTGGGAATTGTTCATACAGGAAGAAGAAGAGAAGAGGAAAATATTATGATACTAAAACTGAAGTTAGTGCCTAAGAAAGTAGACAAAAACTGAAAGGAAGTGACTCACAGACCCACATTAATCCCCATATGAATGGCAGTGTGAGACCTTAGGTTAAGTGAGACCACCTGCATGTTGAACACTGTGAGGGTTCATTGTGATACTCCTTCAGGCTCCTTGAACTATGTTGTGTTGCAAATCACCTCCTTATATTGTGCTGAGTTATTTCCCTTAGCACCCACATAATATAGGACCTGTGGAATCTTAAGACATCTATCAAATATTTAAATCTAGAAGAACCACTGTTAATTAAAATTTAAGACCATGATAGCCATTTTAAAACTATTCTTGTAAATTAGTAATGAAAAAATAGAAAATTGATTGATATTTAATAAGACAATTCAATAATTATAACCATGCATAAATAGCATCATAAATTATTTCGTTGGTCAGAAACCAATTCAATGAAACACTTAAGAAATGCAAGCAGACTATCAATATCTGGAACTGACTCTTCACAGAGATAAGACTACTGAGAAAGGAAGGATGAGAAATAGTTGAAATGAAATTATGATGAAAAATTTGAAAACTTTATCTTATTCATGATATACTAAGTTTGTCAGTCTGATATCAATGCAACATATAGGAGTAATTCATGGTATATAACCATTATTCCTCACTTAGCAATATTACACATTTGCTATCTCCCTTAAGTGAATCTTCTGAACAATATATTTCATACACACATATTAGATATATAAATAGTAGATCTATACATAATAGAGATATACCATCTTATTTGAGACATTTTATGCCTACTTGTAGTTTCATCTCTTGATAATGTCTTTAGGATGCAGAGAGATAATGTGTAGTATTAGAAAAATCACACACTAAGCATTGGAAGTTGAGTTCGAGTTCTAAGTTGGCTACCCACAGCATATTTAAGTTGCTATGCATCAGTCCTATTTATAAATGAGAGCATTGAACTAGATTATATTTTAGTTTTCTGTCAAATCTAAAAGGCTATGATTGAAAATTTGTCACTCTTTGGGCAACTGAGAACTTTAAAAAATTATCATAAAGTAGCCAGGCGTGGTGGCGCACGCTTGTAATCCCAGCATTCGGGAGACTGAGACCGGAGGATCCGGGTTCGCGGCCAGCCTCAGCTACCCAGTGAGGCACTCCGCAACTTAGTAAGACTCAGTTTCAAAATAAAGAATAAAAAATAGGGTTGGGGGTATAGCTCGGAGGTAGAATGCCCCTGAGTTCAATCCCCAGTACCGCAAAAAAAAAAAAAAAAAAAATTATTATAAAGTAATAACTTCTTTAATCCTCATGTCTAAAATATAGTAACTATTTATGTTCTTCCTAGTAATCTTCCTTCTTTTAAATTTCAGTTGTGTCTCTTCATAAGTATACAGAGACTTAGTTTTGTAAACGATCCCTGTTCAGGTGCTGTGCACTGAGACATGATAGCTGTGTGCCTGCTGTAGATCACTACTGATGATTGCCAGGGTTGGGTTGCCAGGGGCTCTCTTCTTACCTGCACTTCAATCTGTCCTCTTAAGTAAAGATCTTTTCAGAGGGTTGATACCTGGCAGTTGGTATGCAAGTCTCATTACTTGAGTGTATCTTTATTAGCTCATATCTTTTTATTTTATTGTAGTGTGGTAATCAAAGCTGCATGTATATGTATATGTATAACTACTACAATGGTTTAAGCAATTAAAAAAAGTGCAAATAATGATCTTCTTTGCTCTGATGTGTTTTTTAACTTCGTTAAAAACACATTGGCTTGAACTGAGGTATAGCTCAGGGTTAGAGTATGTGTTTAGCAGGTGTGACCGCCTAGGTTTAATTTTCAGCAGGAAAACAAACAAAACACATGCAGCTGATGATATTAGGAAATAGTCTGCAAATTTTGTGTACCTTTTCCTGAGTTGTATCATGGCTTCAACCCATTAAATTAAGCTTGAATTGTTTTTCTTTAAATGCATTAATTATGTACCTATCAGCACTAAAACACTTGGAGCACTTGCTGTAGTATTAGTTCTTCCTATGGTTTATCTCTATCTGCTTTTTATTTCCCTGTACAAATTACATCCTGATATCATATTGTGATCATCTTATTAAGGTATGTGTGTGTGTGTGTGTGTGTTATTGGAGACCTATAAAAATGATTCCCATGAAATTAATGATATAAAGTCAGATTGGGAAAAAAATACTCATCTCTCACCAGTAATTACTAAAGGTTGTGTTGTTTTAGGTTCCCTGAGGCCTTATTGATGGTTAATTGTACAATTGTCCTGGTTTCTGTCAGTTGTTCTTTACACAGACTTAGAGTAAGTTTACCAGTTACTTTTCTGCCTTTCAGTGATAGTAAGCAATAGACATTTTTTGACTCTGAAAATATCTACATCTGAATATCACTTTTCATAATTTCAAACTCTCTAGAAGAGTCATATTGATACTACAGATCTGCTTTCACAAGCTACAGCTATTATATCAGTGGCTACTTATATAGTAGTATGTTCAGCAGCTACCAAATTCTTTGATAGGGCCTCCTTGACCACTTAAAAGGGAATATATGCACTGACAATAAGAGCCGCTTATTTGAATTTATTAGTAAATTGTTTCTATTCTTGACACAATTGCATTTTATTGGTGACAGTTAATTTGGAATGTTATGTAATTATATAGGTTTGAATTATATAATAAACCACTTTAATAATATAGTGGATCATTCAATCAAAACTCTTTGGAAAACCTGGAATTAGTTTTCCATACATTTCTTTCCAGGATATTATTCTTATTCTTCCTATTTTATTCATATCATATCATATGTATTATAGGACATGCTCTGAGTCTGAAGACAGAGAGAATTCATCAGACTATGGATTTGTAGAGATTGTGTACATTTTGTTTTGGTCTTCCATTGTTACAGTTTTGTTTCACTTAGATTTCTCTTTTGATTTCCAGCTTGAGTTTTTACAAAACCTCATTGTAACACAAAAATTTTATCACTAAGTTTTACCTGGATTTTATTTAGATGAGAGACAAACTAATATCCTCTAAGGTTGGAAGAAGGAAATGTATTACATGATTTCTAAAAAAAGTTTTGTTACATTTAAAAGTATCTTACAGCAAAGTGAGAGTTTGTTCAGTTCTAGCAAGAAAATTCTGGTCTATTCAAATACAGCCTGACCCCAGGTAGAGCTTATTTTATAAATGAGCCAGTGTAGCACATAGCATACCCAGACAGAAATAATTCTTTGTTAAAATAGAATTCTGTAAAGGTAACTGCTTCTCTCTTATTGCTTACCGAAAATGTTTGAATCTTGAGTAAAGCAGGGCAGACTCTTTCCGCTCAAGGAGTGTGTGTGTGTGTGTGTGTGTGTGTGTGTACCTGTACCTGCAGGGATAATGTACTTAAGTCTTTATGAAGTATAAAGACATGGAAAGGGTTTGTTTAAACAATTGAATCTACATTCTCTTCCAATAATGGAACTTATTTTATAATATACATTTATAAATATTGAACTACTATTAATATAATTGCTAGTTTCCTTTAAATAAAGAACCAGAGGTCAACCTCACTCATAACTTGAAGTGGAGTTCTAGCCTGTATTTCTAAGTTTTTGAGTCCTGGTTTTTATTTTCATATGCATCTCTGAATGTCTATAGTTAGTCTATGTATTTTTACTAGTGCATGTATGTGCATATACACACACATTTATTCTTTATTTTATAAAGAAAAATAGTAATTGGTACATAGTCACTTTTCTTAAATTGAACTAAGCTAGTATTACTCATGTCATCCATGACAGTAATTGATCCTCCTTTTCTTCCCCCACCGCCCTGACTGATTCTCCACTTCAAGAAGAAGATTCTCCCAACCTTGTTTTCAAGTTTCCAAACCTTAAGTTTTTGTAAGGACTGTTTTTCAATTTATGAGAACCATTATTTATTAAAAGAAGAGGTTAGAAAATAAGATAAAGTGGCATCTGACTCTAAACATTTCCTGGTCAAGTTAAAGATGAGGTAATTACAGTGATCTTGCCACATCTGATTCTTGATTCAGAGATTCATCTGTGGGTTTATGGACCTCTAGGGCGAAGTAGAGAGCAACTGAGCTCTAAGTGTACTTCGTTAATGTGATCATTTAAATGTTTCTTTTTCTAACACATTATTTCCAATAGCTATTATATCTTTTTATGATCAGGTATAAATTATTCTTTTCTCTCTGCCTTTGGAATGGATGTCGAAATTTTGGCAAGGCACATAAAAACTCACTTATTTAAAAAATCCAGGATAATATAGTACATTGTCTCCAAGCCTTAAGCTAGGCATTTGACAAGGCCACTGCATGTCTACTGGGTGGGCATTCTGCAGGGCCAGAATTTATGCTGAAGACCAACAGGAAGCCACTTCAGTGAGGCTAAACACCAGTTCTTGTTTGTTTCTTTTTGGGGAAAAAAGTGGAGAGCTCAGAAAAAGATCAAATATCTTGAAGTAGAAATCTTTTTCCCCTTGAATTGACTTTTCTTCCTTTCATTTGGATGCAGAAACATGCCCTGAAAGGCACCTCCGAGTAAACAAAAGGGAAAAACTTTCTCTCTTAATTTTTCTTAATGGCTTCTCTCATATTCTCTTTCTCCACCCTCTTGCTCATCCTCCATTTATCTCTTCTGCCTCCCTTCCTTAAAGTTCTTTTCCTATTTCCTCCTATCTCTGTTTTTTCCTTATTCTTTTATCCTCTCTCTCTCTCTCTTCTTAACATGCCAGGAACTCTTTTTTTTAAAAAATAGGAGCTTAGAGATATCAAAAAATAGCAGGAAAGTGTATAGAACAAAATTAACAAATTAATCAGATATAACCTTTAGTACCTTACATCTAAACAATATTTTATTCTGCCTTAACACTGGGTATTCATTATGGGATTTTTTTTGAGACCACACAAATGAAAACCTGATTTCTGAAAAGATAAATTATGCTTCCCTCATTTTTATGGTCAGTAGCCCATGAGGCACTTGTGAAGGTATTATTATTACCATCATTACTACCTTTATAACAGTATTAATCATGGAATTTTGGAGAGGAAGATAGATGTCTATAAATGAGATAACTATCAAGGAGCAAATTGGCTAGTGGTGATACCTTACCCTGGCTTCACATTATAAACATTTGGGGAGCTTTTTAAATATTGGTGATTGTGCCCCAAACCAGCAAAGTCAAATTAGAATACATACTAGGATATAATATTATATTTTTGGACAATTCCCATTTAGGCGATTCCAATATTCAACCAGGGTTATAAATCTCTGGTATGGAAGAAATTTAAAGTAGAAAATGATAATTAATGATAACCTTTAATTCTGTAATTTAGAATTAATCCAAATTCAAAACATCTTGTATCTTAATCAGAGTGGACATTGTGTGACTATAATTTAAGTGAAATATAAGAACTAGTTGGTTCTCACGATGTGCCCCCCTAGTGTTCCCTGCAGAGGGCTTTGTAATCTGAGGCTTTAGCTCCTATCCTACCTGTTACAAGTGCAGCCAGCAGGCAGGCAAGGGCTTCCCGCATTGTGGTTGAAAGAGTCTGCCCCTTCACAGTGACGAAGCCTCAGACCACATATTGCTCTGTGGAACCTATGTAGATTCATGATGGCCAAAGAGTCCACAGACAGGAGGGCTAGAGCTCTTTAGAGTCTTGCAAAACTAATTGGAGCAGAAAAAGAAGAGGAGAGTGGGCAAGATTTAAAAATGTCAGATACATGGAGAATGTCCACATATTAATCTACTTGAGATAATAATTCATTTTGTAGTACAAGTATGTGTCATGTAGTATTTGAGGGATACTTAAATAAAAAATACGGTTGTTTATCTGACAACTGGGCATTTTCTATTTTTATTTGCTAAATCTGGCAACCCTAGCCCGAACATTTAAAGAAGACAGTAGGGTGTACAAATGCTCAGAAAAGGAGGAGAGGAGAACAAAGGATAAGAACTCAAATATGAAAAAAAAAATGGATGTTAGAGAAATCTGCATAGTAGAGAATTATAAATTACTTTGACTTCTTCCTTCTTTGCAAATGCAATATTTATATTTCCCTAATGAAAAGAGAAGTTTGGCTTCTATTTTATATTCAGATTTCAGGCTAACTTTAGTGTGCTTCTCCTGTGAAAATGAAAGCTCACAAGGAATGGTTTTTCAGGAAGGCCACGACATTATCTGATTTGGGCCCAAGATACCTCCACGTGAGCAGGAACTTTTGGTTCAACTTGCAGTCATCATCCCTAGAAAGTGGTCTGAGCCTGGCCGATCCCAACTTGCAAAACATTTGCAACAGATATGAAAACAGTCCTTATACACATCAGATACCCTGTCACAGAATAACACAAATTTACTTCAAAGATTAGAGAAATATTTAATGATCAAAAACCAGCATTGGAGCCGGGTGTGGTGGCGCACGCTTGTAATCCCAGCATTCGGGAGGCTGAGATTGGAGGATCCGGGTTCGCGGCCAGCCTCAGCTACCTAGTGAGGCACTCCGCAACTTAGTGAGACTCGGTTTCAAAATAAAGAATAAAAAATAGGGCTGGGGGTGTAGCTCAGAGGTAGAATGCCCCTGAGTTCAATCCCCAGTACCGAAAAAAAAAAAAAAAAAACAGCATTGGGTTTTTTTTCATGGAAAAAAATGAACTAGAATTGTGTCTTTAAATCTACTTTTCCTGTAAGTAAGATTGAACAGTTCCCAAAGTCTTGTTTATAAATTAGTTAACTGTTTTCTGTTTTAATCTATTTCTTATTAGCCCACAGTGATTTCTAGTCAAATACAGCCTGTGGATGAAATCTATAATGTCAATCACTATAACATATTTAAGCAGAAATCTATATTATTCTAGTAGTCACGAGAATTGTGGTAAGGCCAGGCATCACTTCAAACCCATTTAAGGAAACAAGTCCTGGTCTTTTTGGTGGGATCTAGTTACTCCCTTCAGTACTGTTTTCCCCTTTAAATTAATCATTTGGTCAAAAGTCAGAGATATATACTGAAATTTTTAAGTAATTTTAGTATTCTATTCTTTAGAATGAACACAGAATGGCAAACCATAGTAAAATGTAAGTATATTAACCTAATTACCATTTCCACTCCCTCTCAGTGTCTCAAGCAATAAATACTCGCTACATACATTGGCGGACTTGTGTTAATTGCTGATAGCATGCCCATGTGTAAGGGGCGGATGATGAGAAGTATGGCCATTATTATAGGTGGTCTAGGGCTTGACCGGAATCCTAAGATGAGGTTACATCCCTGGATAGGCGGTCCTAGACAAGACATCTGTGAAATGGGGATGGCCTTGAGACTCAATGATGAAGAACTGTCAGAAATTATCAGTGATAAGTTTATGCAGCAGTTCTTTAAATAATGAGTTCCTTCCTAAATATCATGTATTGATTTTACCTTAGTTATGGAAACCCAGGAAGGGAAACAGGGAAATGATAGCCTCCATATACACTAACTGTAGAAAATCTGAAGAGGTAGGATACATATCATGGTTTTAGTTCACATCTGTAATCAAATTCCAGATGATATATTTAATCTTAAACTCCTAGCTTTGTTTAGTCAGATGAATTATAGTGTAAATCTTCAAAATATTAATGTTCAATTGAGAAATTTTGGCAAATATAAATAAGAGTTGTAGAAATTAAACATCTTGAATCTATCACCCTGACATAGTAATATTTTTTTACATTTTGGTTCAGTTTCATTATCCTGTTCACATATGCATACATAAATATATATTATATTTAGTTAATATTCACATCATTATTTAGTCTTTACTATCTGTTTTATTATAGGTGAGTATGTGTATATATATATATATATATATATATATATATATATATATATATTTTAGTCTGTATTTTAATTCATATTATTAGGAAATAAGAATAAACATTTAGTAATATATTCTTTTATTTCCTTGTTCTACTGTTTTATTTTGATGAGTTCTTCAGTAAAGAGACTTGATAAACAGATTGTTATAAAAAAGCTAAATGATTTTTTGACATGTCACAAAAATAATTTTAGAAATAAATTTGAAGTTTGTGTTTACATGGCACAATACACAAAATGTGACAAGTATTTACTCAGATGTTCTTATTGTAGGGGATATCTTGAGAGTTTGACATACTTTATGTTGACACATGGAGTGCTACTTTCACTACCTCAGCTATGACAAAGTTAGGAACAAACAATCTTCTGATATTTTGTTTATTTATTTATTTATCTTTATTTATTTTTGTGGCATAGAGAATTGAACCCAGAGGCATTCTACCTCCATGCTACATGTCCATCCCATTTTGTTTTTATTTTGAAGCAGGGTCTCCTTAGGTTGATGAGAGTCTCCCTACTTGCTGAGGCTGTCCTCCAACCTGCAATCTTCCTGTCTCAGCCTTCCAAGTCCTGTGATTACAGGCATACATGTGCTACCATGTCTGACTTCTGATATTTTAAAAGAACATAAAGATATCTGTCTTTTTTCATATAAGTTAATATTGGAAATACAGGGAGTTGCTACTGCATCCCAAGAACAAAAGGCCAGAAGAAGCCATAGAAGGGAAGGGCAGAGCTTCAGTTTGCTATATTCTGTGCAGTGAGTCATTGTAAATAACTCCCTGGGAAGAAACAAGAGAAGAGGGATTAGAATTGGAAGAGGAGATATCCTATATTCAATGGCCAATGAAAAAATCTATATGCCTTTTTTTTTTAATGTGCTTTTATTCGTGCATTACATTCTCACATCATAATGTAAATCATGCTGGACAATGACATTTATATCTATATCTATGTCATTGTGTTAGTCTGTTCTGTGTTGCCATTAAGACAACACCACAGACTGGGTAACTTGTAAAGAAAGAAGTGTACTTCAGCTCATAATTTCTATACATTTAAGATCAAGGAGCCACTTTGTGATGTCCTTCTTGCTGGTAGAATCGTTGATTGTTCAGGGTACCACATAGCAAGCGATATCTATGTGTGCCTGTCTGGTCTGGGTACAGTTTCAGCTTGTCCTATTCTATGGTATGATTCATTGTAGATAACTTCCTGGGAAGAGTCATTTAAAATAGGGAAGGAATAAAAGAGGATGTCAGGAGAGGAGATATTTTCAATTTGATGGCCATTGAAAGTATCTGTCTCTATATTGATAGTTGTATCTATATCTGTGTCATCTAATTAAAATGCTATCTGAATTTACAGGAGGATCACTAGATGGAATAGTTTCTCTTTCCACTTTTCTCTTACAATATAGATGGATAACATGAGATACATGAGAATCTAGTGAATATTAGCAAATGATTTTGTAATTCAAAATGAATGCACATTTTGAGCTAAAAATGGGTCTGTCAAGCCCTTCAAATGGTGATTGTCAATCCTAAAATATAGAAATAAAATATAAATACACATATACATATATATCTCCCAGACTTTGAATGATATATTTATTTTTAAACTACCTGCAATATGAACCAAAAGACAAAATTTATACTAATACCTGTACTCTATTGTAACTGACATTTCAGCTATTCCATCTGACAGCTTTCTCTATATTTCTGGTCATTGAAATTAAACCAATATAGAAACTGATCCCTGAGGCAAAAAGTAAAAGGAATGAGTAATTCAGTGTAAAAAAAACAGCTGGATTTAAACTCAAGTTGATTTTACTTTAACAGAACACACACACACACACACACACACACACACACACACACCACACACACACCTTGGTCCATTATTTCTTCATTTGAAAATTTTTATTATAAGATTGACATTTAGATATCTAGAGTGAAGAATATCTAGAGTGAAGAATAAAAATTGATCTACCAGGGAATTAAAATTAGAAAGAAAAGTGAAGGTAAGATATACCCATCCAACAGTAACCAATATTAAGATTCCACTATGTGTTAAGACAATGACAATGGACTTTGTATAACAGGCTACTCAAAGACATTCTCTCTAAAGAGGTAACATTTACTCAGATTAAAGGATGAGAGGATAACTAAACTGAGATTTAAAAGATGAGAAGAATGAGATACTTTCCTATTGTTCTTTGACTATCTTGTTCTTTTTATTTTAATAGCATTTAATCACAAAGTGTGAATATTATAATTACTTGTCTCTGTTTTCTCTCTCCCCCACATAAAAATGTAAGCTCTAAGAAAACAGGTACCAACACCTTGAGTGCGGTGGGGATAATAAAGGTGCAGGTGGGCCTGGTACAGCAGCACTCTCCTATAATCCCAGCAACTCTGGAGGCTGACGCAAGAGGATCGCAAGTTTGAGGCCAGCATGGGCAAATTAGTAAGGCTCTGTCTCAAAATAAATAAACAAACAAACAAACAAACAAATAAATAAATAAGGATCGGATGTAGCTAAGTGGTAGAGTGCCCCTGGATTCAATTCCCAGTACTACATACACAGGTACAGGTGAGTGAAGACAGACTAGATAGAGCTGGTGTTCTATAATTGTGGCAAGGAGTCTCAGAAGTGGTCTTTTTAGTGAGTAAAAGAAATAGGTGTGTTTCATTAACTGATAGATCACATTTATAAATAGAATACCAAGACAAGAGAGTTTTCTACTCCCGGGTGTCAATGAAATATTGCAGAAAAGTAAAGAACATAAGAAATGTTTTTACTATGAGGATCTGCCAGATCTGTCCTTATCTGAATGTAAATCCTGTCATTGTCCCTCCCCTGACCTTCCCACTGTTTCTGATTTTTCAGTTAAAAAAAAAACATACTCTTTCTGAGTTACCTTCCATGCTATGGAGCAGGCCATACTGATGTCAGATGAGAGGAGGACCCCAGAGTTTGAGTCAAACTGTTGACCTTCCTGTTTTGCCCTTTATCTCTCTGCAACCAGTGAGCCACCTTGTGTTTGTGGATATGCAGAGCTGGAATACAGAAATACTCTGAGTATGGGGAATTATTGTTAGAGGGCTCTTGACTCCTGACCTTATTCTCTTTCTTTGAGTCAAAGGACGGAAGTTAATCAAACGACAAGGTAACAAATTTTGACTGGACAAAGCTCATGCTCTTTTATGTGGGGAATAATTAACCTATGAAAATCACTGATGCTGGACAATATTAAGCAAGTAATTTAGGAAGACTCTAAAACGGGAATGAACATTTATATGAATATAATTAACAAAGGCAGTTTTAGAATCTAAAATAATAGCCAGTATATCCGTAAGTCTTGATTTAGAGAATGAGTTGCTTAACTCCCAAAGAAGGGCCAATCCACATCACCGACACCCACTATAGAAAATAAGCATGTTATATAAGCCTTGTATCCTAAGCAGCCTTTATTAAGGACTGGAGTTAGGGTGATCTGGTTATAATATTTTTCTGTGTGTGGGGGGGGTTACTGGGGATTGAACCTAGGGATGTTTTACCTTTGATTTACACCTCAACTTTTATTTATTTTATTTTGAAACAGGCTCTCATTGAGTTGCTGAGGGCCTCAGTACATTGCTGAGGCTAGTCTTGAACCTATGATGTTCCTATCTCAGCCTCCCAAATACTGGGATTACAGTCTTGAGTCACCATGCCTGACAAGAATATTCTTCTTAACTGGAGAGTGAATATTATCAATTATTTGATAATGTCCCTCTCAAAATTTTGAACTTCCTATCTATGTCATAATCATTTATCAGCCTTTTTCAGAAAGAGAAGAAAACATGTAGATGGATTTGGGGATAAAAAAAAATTCCAGAAAAATAAATATTCGCATAGTTTATATCACATTCCTAGTTTTAGAATGCATGGAATCCTGAATAAAGGATTTTGTTCTCTGAATACACAGTTTATGGGATATCTCTCAAAGAAATTAAGACTGTTACATGGGAATATCATTAAAAAAAAAAGGCACAGACATTGGTTTGAAAAAGAAAAAAAATTCAAGGGCTATAAAATTTACTAAAAGCACATTTCTTGGAAGATGTTCTGCTTTGTGGGGACAGGGCATAAAGCTGTATTCATTCTGCCTGACCATATTTAAGCTGAGCTATTAAAGACGCTATTGCCTCATCCAGCTGTTTGAGGACAATTAGCCATGTGACAGCCAGACGGGAGAGTAAGATGGCAACAGCCATTTCAGCACAGACATATGCCTCTTTTTTGTTGGAAATAAAAAAAGGCAAAGTGAATAATGCTGATAGAATTTATTAAATTATCCTCCTTCAGAGTGGAATACCAGTTTGGCTGAAATTTAAATTATCTTCCATCAGAGACAAGAGAGTGACAAGCCTTGACTCTTTTAATATTGTTTAAAGATTGATTAATTGAGTATCCTAGGTAATTTGAATTTAAATGTAGCAAAAGTAATGATCCTTAATTTTTAAAGTTCTTGATGAATCACAAACTCCCATTAGCTTTAAAATTAAAGCTGAAGGTGAATATTTTTTGAAAACTGCTAAATAAATATTATCTTAAAAGGAAAGGTGGCACTAAAATGCTGTTTATTTAGATTTAAATGTCATACAAGCAAATATATATTTCTTATCTTAATTTTATCATCAGGTAAAACTTCACATATAAGGCCCATGGAAGAACAAAAATGTAGTGCATTCCTCTTTCCCCGCCAGTAGCCCTGTTGGCATATCCTCAGACAGGGCCAGTACTGTGACTTCTCCTGTAAGTTTTAGGATTTTCACCTAAGCTATTAAAGCAGAAACCCCTTCTGAGTTTCCACTTCAGCCACACAAGTACTCCATAATAGATGTGGAAAGGCAGCAGCCCATCTCACTGAACATAGACAAGGCAGTAAATAAATTTTCCACTCTGGGCCCCTGCCAGAAGCCGTCATCATTCTGCAGTCCCTGCTGTCCTGGCCAAGGAAAGTCACACAGAGCATTAGTCTTAGTCTCCAGATTATTATACAGGGAGGGCAAAGAATGTGGAATAAGGAGAGAAGACAATAACCTTGAGCCTGGAAAGCCATCCCTGAAGGGTGCGGAAGGAGGGTATAGGAAAGGTGAGAAAAGATTCTCCAGCTTCAGTATTGTTCAAGAGACTGCACTGCAATGCCCTCAAAACACTACCCTGCAATCCCTTTGGATGAGTTGCATTTTTCATCCTTTTAATAGGATATATTTTATGATTTGTCTCTCTTCTGTTGTTTTGCTTCAACCTGCTTTTTCAGTCTTACTAATACTGGCATGTCTCATAAACTATTTCTCAGACTCTCTGTGAAAGTTTGATCTCCCCTTCCAGTCTGGGTTTTGCATTCTTTTCTTAATTTGTTGTGCCCCTATGGTTTTCCCTCAATGTATAAAGAATTCAGCCTTGCTTTTTGGGGCTGGATGGAGTAGGCTTATAAAACATTTGGTTTCAGTGTGTGAAGTGAAAGGCATTTTTATCCCCTGCTCAAATCAGCTTCAGTGATTGTGCAATATATAATATGATGGTGGTGCTCTTAATGCATGGAGACATTAATGTCGGTGATGGCCTCATCAGGCACAGAAAAGTCAAAATGCTCAGCCCTCAATGTTGCCCTGTATGCCATGGGTGAAGGGTTTCTCTTGCCTCAGCCAGAACCCAACCTTATAGAAGATGGATATGGATTATCAAATGAGAATTTTACAGTAAAGTGTAAACCTAATTGCAGTCAGAGCCAAAGAACTGTAGCAGAGCGCTGGTTACAGGCAAGAAATTTTTAAAAAGTCAGCTTAGATATGTTGATGTGAAATGCTAGCCATGAGACCATTAGGATCAGGGAGCCCTAGGGCATCACAGTTGAACAGAAACACTCAGGTGGTGCCCAAGGGTATTTAATTACATTGTTCTAATTTATATTATTAATGACAACATTAAAGTGCAGGCAGGCAGTTTGGTAGAAATTTTAGAAGAATCAAAGATGGCATAAATATTCATTTTCCCCCATCTCATCATTTTGCAAAAACACACACAGCCAGCCATTTACTTAGACACAGCCCATAACCAAATCATCATTAAACATGGATAGAGCAACATGCCCTGAGGAATAGTCCTCAGTGGATATTTGCATTTTGGCATTGCCACTCTCTAGCCTGCAGAGCAGTTTTTCTGCCAAGTTGAGAATACTGTCCCTGATGTTTGGTGTCTCCTAAAATCAAGTCTGTCCATATGAGCTGGGTGAAGGATTCAAGGAGAGAGCTCAGCCTGTTTCTTGATGAATCTTCCTTAATACTTGAAGTGAATTTCAATATATACTAGATTGAATGAATGAATGATAAATTAGGTAAATATATATATATATATAAAGTGTAAGGTATTTTGTTAGAACTTTTTATTTTCTTTTTACCTATTTCTATAACTCATAGGTAGATAAATGCCAGCGAGGATAATATTAAACAAGTAGAATGCATACTATCTGTGTGAATATGAGTGAGTTGAACCAATGGTCATTTAAGCAAAGGGCCAGAGAAAAACCAAGTCAAAATAATTAGATTCCTGAATATTGGCCATATAAAGTACATATACATATATGTACATATACATATACCTATATATACATATATATTTGTGTGTGTGTGTGTGTGTGTGTGTGTGTGTGTGTGCTACTGAGGGTTGAATTCAGGGGTATTTTACCTCTGAGCTACACCCTCAGTTCTATTTTATTTTTTTCATTTTTAAACAGGGTCTCACTAAATTGATGAAATTGATGGTGCTGTCTTTGAACTTGTGATCTTCCTGTCTCATCCCCCCAAGTATTGGGATTACAGGCATATGTCACCATGCTCAGCAGTAATATTTTTTAATGAGGCAAATAAGACATTTGATGTGAAATCAAGTAGTCTATACTTTTCACTAAAAACAAGGCATTTCTTACAAAACTGCCACTTGGGAGAAAAAAAAATAAGAGATAAGCCTGCAGAGTAAGGGAAAGAGTCCTCATCTCATGGACTGGTTTTTAAAATGATACAACTTCCCGACACAATGGGAAAACTATCTGAGTGAAATCTTAAGTTCAGCTTGATTTCAGGATGGCCTATTTAATATTTTCTAACAATCTAAAAGAGAGCTAAGTATTTATAGTCTCAGAAAATTCTTAATACTCCAGGACTTGGGAACATTAATTTTGTTACTTATCTCATTATTGGTTTGTGCTTAAGAAAAGTGTTTGAAGTGGTGAAAAGAGATGGGAAGGAAGGAAGAATATCAGAGAGCTAAGATAGCGATGAGCTAGAAAGTATAAAGTTTAAAAGAAAAATGGGAAAAGGAAAAAGAGCAAATTAGATGGAAAATATATTATTACTGTCCAAAAGAGAAAGAGTGGAAAGATATGGAAAGAATAATGTGAAAGAGATAAAGACCATTTTTTTTTTAGAAAGCCTAAGAGAAGTGAAGATGAATGTGAAAAAGAATGAGCAGAGAAATGTGATGGGGCAGATAAAAAAGGAAAAATAACAACAAATAATAACTGTATAGCACATATCATGGGCCAAATATTGGCCTAAGAATATCAGAGACAGTTATTTCTTTAATACTCAAACTGATCCTACTATATTGGTTGTAGGTCCTATTGTCATCCAGATTTTACAGTGAGGAAATCAATACAAACAAAGTTGATCAACTTGTCAGGATCACAAGTTGGAGGAAAAGTTGGGGTTCAAATCCAGAGACTCGGGTTCACATGTGCTACAGAGTACTGGACTACACAGACTCTTGTAATATAAGCAAAAAAGGGAACAGAAATGAGGATAGAACAAGAAAAATACAAGAATGCATGGTGCTCAGTGTTTACTTTGGGTGAAAAAAACATTTTAGTCTTGAAATGTGTTCCATTAGCCCTCAGCAGCCTTGCAGCAGAAAGAGGAGGCTGGGGTCTGTTAGCAGTAGTCAGGGAAATGGATAAATAATTGATTGGGCACAGTGTGCTGTGTGAGTGCAGATCTATAGGGAGGAGGGAGGTCCAAGAGGCATAACCAGATGGTGAGCTCTAATGTGCCTATATTAATAGATGCCTTCATTAGATGACATATTCACAGGAGTCCAGGGTGAGTGCCTTTCAGCATTTGCTGAGAACTGACAAGGTCTAAGATGAAGGTGATACTTACCTGAAGGCAATGGAAAGGGCAGGGCAGTTGCAAAGGAAGTAGAGAGATGAAGGCTTTCTAGTGGCACTAAGAAAAATAATTTGTATTACAAAGATAGTTACTACTCTGGATGAGTCCATCTCCAAATCTATGAATTGAGGTTTTCTTCTTCATTGCCACCTCTATTCTACAACTCTAATTCAGTTCTCTATTTCTGTTCTCAAGCGCTGCTTTCTATTTTCTCTTTGAATTACAGCTCCTCCTTCTCTATTCTCTCCTGGGTTTTCATCACATATTCTTATCAGACCTTTTCCTAGACACTGACTCCCTGGCCACAACCTCCTGCACTTTCTTTGCAAATGCACTTACTCTCAGTCACAATTGCCAGCAGAACTGGTCCTGTACCAATGGAAAGTTGATGGTCATTTCAAAACTGTTAAGCAAATGTTGAGACTGAAACTCTTATATTATATGTGAATTAATATGGTGACATTAAGCTTAAATACCCTTGAAATATTGCCTGAGCAGATGTTGAATGTTTCAAGGACTTTGGCTCACTGAACTTTTTTATATATGCAGAGATGCATACACACATATTATCCCTCCAGAGATTAAATATTTTGTCATAATTGGAATTCTATGTAAGCCAAGCCAGAGCAAAATTTTAGCAGGATAATATTTGATTTGTACAGCTATTATCAGTGACAAATAATGATGCACTCAATTATTGCTCTAGATTTCCCCTGTTCCTCAGGGGAGGGGGGAGGTATCACCACTCAGAATACAGTGTTAAACTTTCAGAATGTTGATAATATCACATAATTTATTGAACACCAGAAAACTACAGAGTATAGTGCAGGTGCTGGGTGTCATGAAATTTAGAGAATTATATCAAGGAGCTTAAGCTGCAGAAGAAAATTGAGTGGATCATTAAAACTAAATGGAAGACTCTTAAGATTGGCAACCTTTATTGGGCATGGTGGTGCACAGTTGCAATCCAAATACTTGGCATACTGAGACAGGAGGATCACAGGTTCATGGCCAACCTTAGCAGCTTAGTGAGGACATACACACCTTAGTGAGACAGTGTTCCTAAATAAAAAAAATAAAATAAGGTGGGGATGTAACTCAGAGGTAGAATATCCCTTGTTTCAATCCGCAGTACCCCACCTCCCCCCAAAAAAGTTTGGCAACCTAATTCTAAGTTCTCACTGTGAACAGAGGGACTGTATTTGCATCATAAGGCTGGGACTAAAATACATCCACTCTTTCTTAAACTTTAGTTAATTTACAGTATTCTTTACAGTTCAATCAATTTCTTACATTCAGATTGCCAACATATTTGGAGCCAAACATTCAGAGGCAGTGTGGGGCTGAGCAGAAACTGCACAGAATTTCTTCAGAGCAAACATCTTCAGGAGCAAGACAACAGTTTTCTAAGCAATGCTCTAATATCAGAGCTCAGAATACTCTATGGGTTGAAAGTAAGAGGAACCTTATATGAGAGGCAATCCTCATTTTTTCTGTCTAAAGTTTTAGATGGTAAGAGATTATTTTGCTTGATTTCCCTCAACTATTCAGAACATAGATTGATGAAAGCATTTGTCTTAATGATAATAGGACTCACAATTCCCTAGCATATTTGACCTACATAGAAGGAACTAGGAGAAGATTTATGTCTATGTTTTGTAGCTTGTTCAGCCCAAGGTTTTAGTCAATCTCAAAGTACTATTTTAATTTTCTTTGTAGTTTATAAAATAGATCTAATCACTTTTGTAGCCATCAATAATTTTCTAATTTAGGGGTGAGTTTATACTATATCTGACTTTTTTGTTCTGAATAACTGCTGTGTACCATGTCATCTATAAATTGTCTTTTTTTCCTCTCAACTTTAGCTGTTGACCCACCTACAATAGTTCCACACAACCTGCAGCAGGCAATGCTGGGTTCTATATCTCAACTTCTCCCCTTGAAGCTATTGTTTTCTCTGTCTGGATTAAGATACACATATATTCATTAACAGATTCTGGCCTCAAAAAGAGAACTCAATTAGTGAATGCCAGGCTTCAGTTTTGCCATAAGTATTTTGTGCTTCTTATGGGACCTGTTGTCTAGATTCTGCCCTCTCTTTCCTCTATCTGGAAGATAGGTCCTTGGTAACCATGAGAGGAAGAAAACACAGTGCTTGAGAGAGCTGGTTTCAGATTCAAGACTGCCTGACTTAAAATTCTAGGACTGCCACTTTCCAGTTTGATGACTTGATCAACCCATAGGGAGCTGTTTTCTCATCTGTAAGTGGGGTTAATAATATCACCTCTCTATAGAGCCACAGTGACAATTAGATGATACAATATGCGGAGAGCACTTAATAACTCACCTGTCACACAGAGAGAATGATGTGGATATTAACTGTGACTAGTATCAGTTCCCCCAGGTCTTTGTTTCCCTGTTGTATGAATTCCTATGCTCTAGTATTCATACAATAAATGTATCTTAAATACCTACTATGTAATAAGCATTGGACTTGGCTTCTTGGCTAGATATAACCTTCATTTTCAATGGTCTGAAAATTAATATCAATACTTTCAATTTTCTTTTGATAAAATTTGGTGCAAATTATTTATCTCTCATACCCTGGATATTTCAGAGATCTCATTAAAGGCCTGGGCAACTTGTTTAGAAATTTATTCTGAGATGCTCTTATGTAAGGTCATCAACCTGATATTTTACAAAAGGCCACAATATTTAGACAAAAACCTGGCTCTTCCTTCCTGTTTGTTAAAATTATAAAGAGTCAAACAAAGGGCTAATCACTAAATGCTAATGCACCTTTAACTCGCAGCAATGAACACAACTCTATAATTATGTTAAGTGAATAAGAAATCATTTCTACAAACATGCTAATTGGCTAAAATTTTAAGGTCAAAGTCAATTCTCTAAGAAATTGTTGAACTATGAAATTTTTGTCAGGCAAATATTTTAGTGGTGTATAAAAAATCTCTGGTAAATATTTTATCTATATGTTATACTTTGTGTCTGACAACATCATATACAAATATTTACCTGTCAAAATACCTGACAGGTAAATAGTAATGTGCCAGAATAACTATAAGTTAGAATTGACCCCCCCAAAAAAAAACCTCTCAAAAAACAGAGTCAGAAAGAATTACAGAAGCAACACCTCCTTAAAATATGAACACATAGAATATTTAAAGACATTATGGGAAAGGGACAATAATGTAACCCACCTAATAAGCCATTTGGAGACTGTTGGGAAGTGCTTAAATTAAGAACTTGAAAGTAGGAAAAGGAAGCTATAATAATAAATCCAAGAGGCCGGAGAAAAAGAAGCATTATACCAATTATTCATATCTGATGAATAAGTAGTTATATAGTAGATTTTATTAAAAAGAAGTGGAAGTAAGGCCAAATGTACATTTCTCATGGATGTGATAAAAATTTCAATGACAAAGGAAAACACTTTTATCAAACCTGTCTAAATATTCTGGATAATTTCTTTGGAAAGAAGTTCATATAGAAACAGATTATATATATATATATACATATATATATATATATGTATATATATATATATAATCTTGTGTCTCACACTTTAGAATTAAATAAGCTATGTCACAAGATTTCTACCTTTAAAATTAATTCATTTTCATTAAAGTATTAGTGAGGGATTAGAAGCTGATTGAGACAAAATGGACACCATTTGAAAAAAGGAGGGCCTGGCAGTGTGACATGGGGCTAGTTGGCAGTATCGTTATGAAGATTTATCTGCCATGATTTATGTGGGCAGGGCAGGCAATGCTAGACAGCACAGTCCCTGATTTAGAGGTTTTCAATCTAGGTTAGAGAAAGCTGCAGCATAAAATTTATTGGCTGATAGGATGTTAGCTCTGAAATGCTAAGTCTTTGGCACATATGCCCCTGGGTTTGGGAGGTCAGAAGTGAAAAAGAAAAGAAAAGAAGGCAGGAAGGAAGGGAAGGAGGGAGGGAAGGAGGGAGGAAGGGAGGAAGGAAGGAAGGAAGGAAGGAAGGAAGGAAGGAAGGAAGGAAGGAAGGAAGGAAGGAAGGAAGGAAGGAAATTGGTGAGGAGAAGCCTTGTGTAGTGGGTCCAAGGAGCTAAGTGGCCAGATGAAGGGGGTCAGAGAAGGAGCAGGAAGCACTGCAGGTGGTGGAGACAAGCCCTGTTCCTCTTCCCAAAGCAGTGCCTGTCTACCTGTGGTTCATTCTCTTCCTGGTTTTGGATAGAAGATGCTGGGAAATTCAAACTCCATAAACAAGGTCACCGATAACCTGAAACTATAAAACTATATCACATATTTTTGCTTGCCCTGGTGAATGATAGCATAAATGAACAAACACTTATTAAAAATATAGTGAAGATCTGCTTACCTTTCAGAGGTGCCACTTGGACATTAACAAATCAAGCTGAAATAATCACCAAAAAGAGTCAACACAGCATAGTACTCACAGGTGATATTTATGGAGCATGTTATGTGGCCACATGCTGAGCAAAGTGATCCATCAAGCTTCTATTCCTCAGAACAAACTCTGACAGTGACACTATTATTACCAATTTGCATATGAAGAAACTGAGGCTTACAGAGGTTAGTGATTTTTTTTAGCTGTATTAGAATCTTGGCCACCTCAAAGCAAAGACAAGATTCATAAGCATCATTCTATGATGTGAGGATATGAAAATAGAAGAATCCAAATCGCCTCTCTTGTAAATTTTTTTCCTTTTGAACTATCTTTCCAAAAAGTAACTTTTTTGTTATTTCCATGAAATTAGATGTTTAAATGTGAAGGCAAAACAAGATGAATTATAAAATGGACAACATGAAATGAGAAAAGTGGCCAATGACAGGAGTTGTACGTAAAGCCATTCGGAATTCCTGGAGGAAGATTTTTTTTTTTTTTCTGCAGAGTTGCTTATCAAAGCCCAATAGGTAGGACAGCCAGTAGCTGCTCCCACTTGGTAAGACTGGCTGCCACACCTATACTTGACAAAACAACCCTTCTCTTTGTCCTTGATGTCTTGCTACTGGTATTCAGTTGCAGAGGCAGGAAAGCATTAACTTGTCATTCAGAGACATTCACAGAGCCAACATGGAAACAACAAAGGTATAGTTGGTGCTTTTAAAGCATGAGCACACCAAAGCAGGAACTACACTCAGCATGCACATAAAGGAATTAAGTGATATTCAAATTACGCTTATGTATTTGTGTATCCTGTGGAAATTATTTCTTCTCCATTGTATATCTCCATACAGTAAATGACACTAGGAATGTGAAAGACATTTCTTGCACAAAAATGTCCAATGAATAATATTGTTTACTGAGCAAAGACTTAAGTAATGGGGGATAGTAAGAAATAGTGTGCAGGTGGTTTATTTCTGAAAAAAAGCTTCCTGAGAATTTTATGAGATAGTTGCATATGCACATATAGAGCAGTCTCAAAGAGATTAAGGAATTACAGAAAAAAGGAAACAAGATTAAAAATTTAAAAGGACAAATTGAGAATGTTTATGAGGAACCTTAAAAAATCATACCTTCTTAACAATCTTTTTAACTGATGAGGCCATATCCTAGGGATACTGGGAGACATCTGGAGATAAGAGAAGGAAAAGACTAAACATTTTTAGTATGATGTGGCACCCCAAAGCCTTGTGCTATTTTTGGATGCACTCTATGTAGAGAATTTCATCATGGAATAAAAGGTGACAGATCCCATCTCAATGACATTCATGAGACCTGTTCTCTAGAATGTTCCATTCTGTTTGGTTTGTCTGACTATCAAAAATAAATAGGCCGATTGGAAGGAATCCAAAGAAGAGCTTCACAATTAATTAAGGGAAAGAAGCTGACTTATAGGGAAAGTTTGAAGCAATTATATCAACATAACTTGGCTAAGGAAGGTCAGGTGTATGTGTTTCAATACCATGAACATGTAGTGGAGGAAGAAATAATTGATTCAGATAAAGAGGACACAGGTTGAATGAGAGGCAGATAAAAGGAAAGAATGAGAGGCAAAATAAAAGGAAAGAGGACTTGATGTCACTTTAGGTACTTTCCATCTCAACTACTTCACATTCCACATTGCAGTTGGATGTACCATTGGAAGGTATTACATTCAATTCAAAGATAAGCTGTTTTCATCCCAGATACATTAATGTACCTATCCCTTTCCCCTATTCTGAATATTATTTGAAGGAAATCTAAGGTTATTATAAATGTTTATCACACAGAGTCATAAATTCTACCTAAAACTATTCACCACAAAATGATTGTCAAAGTAACTAACAAATTCAAAATAATATTGGCTATAAGTTACTAATGTTAAGACATTGTGGTTGTATTTGTGATAAGAGAATATACATGGGGTTGTATAGACACTTTGTAAAAAAAAAACTTGGCATGTATTTCTTAAATATGAACATGGAACATCCAATTCTTTTTGTTACAGTACTCTCTCCCACTACTTACATTGTCTCCACTTTACAATATTGAGGCCTTTAAGGGCATTAAATTCAAGCTGACCAAGGAAGGCAGATGGCCAAAAGGTATAAAGAAGATAAAAGGAGATGAGCAAAATAATAATAAAATAGAAGGGATAAGGATTGGCTTAAGTGGTGAAATCCATAATACAAATGCTTTTATTTCTCCTATACATACCTGTCTTTCACAGTTATAGAATTTGTAGAAATAAATCTTATATTATAGAAAACTCCTTTATTTATATTTTGAAACTCCTCAACTTATAGAACTCTTCTTTGGGGGCATGTGCTGGAATCTACCCCAGGAACTTGTACATGCTAAGCAGTCATTCTGCCACTGAGCTATATACCTAGCCCCTAGAAAACTCTTAATCTTATCAAAGTTGATATTTGGAATAAAAATGTATCATTGCTTTATTTTCTGTGCATTTAGTCAAATTTCCATCATTTACTGCCCTATTCATTGCCCTTTGCTGAAATAATACATTTTGTTTGTATAGCATGCAAATACTCCCTATGGAAATTAAGCAGCTCAAAAGAAGTAAGATTCCACCGGAAAAGCCACATGGTGGTCATATTGACTGAAAAAGGGACCTGGGAACTGAGTATTCAGTTTGGTTGTACTCAACGTTAAATCTTTAACAACCCTGAAGGAATTCTGGGCTAATATTGGTTATACACACCTTTGTACATCTACTTAAACATTTTTCTTTTGTACTCAGCACTGATTCAACTTTGGTGAGAGTACTACAAAGTACATTTCTCTGTCTCTATAAATAACAATATGTTTGGAAAAAGAAGTGGACCCACTGAAGACAAAATTCAAGGGAGAATTATTATAGTAGAAATTGCTAATGGAAGATGCAGTATTCAGGAGAAGCAGGCACACATTCAAGTTTCTTGTATAAAGCCCTTGGAGAAATGGTTTGCTGCATTGTTAAACATGGGAAGTAGGAGTATACATAGGATAGTATAGACAAATATGTGAGGAAATGAAAGAGACGATGCTGGCCAGAGAGGAGGGGCATCCTGGGGAACAGTAGCATGTCTGTAAATACATAGCAGAAATATGGTATTATGTAGTAGACCCTGTCTCTTTTTTGACAACAAATATTCTTATCCACTTCTTTTTCTTATTTCCCACTTCGAATCAGCTTGTTCATGGACTAGGCAAAATTACTTTGTGGCGTCAATATTGTTAAAATAAATATTTTGTTCTTAGGAAATGGTTCCCACTATAACAAAAGTCAATTTGCAAGTCCCAACACCAGAAATCCTCAAAAGAGTTGATGTCAAAAGTACCTAGTGGATTGAATAGGATACCATCACCTTCTTTTAAGTCTTAACTCTCATCCCCAGCAATATAGCCTCCCTCTCGGTGCCAATAACACAAAACTCTTTTCAACATTGATTTAGGTATCCATTTATCTTATACTGCTATTTAAATGATTTTTGAAGTTTTCTTTTCAAGTGGATCAAAAGTTTGTGAGTGCCAGCATCAGTCTTACACAAAGCAAAATACACAATAGATACCAAAAAGATATCTTGTATTACTGGGTTTGTGGATTGTGCTTTGATTCTTTTTTCCTTTTTGTTTGTTTTGTTTTGTTTTTAGAGACACAATTCTCATCTTTAGTGATAGTGTGTGGGAGCAAATGTCATCCCATTTCATACATATGTGCTTGATTTGACCATTTATTTGTCTACTTCACTTAAGTTTTTTTCATTTAAGCCTTTGAATATGCCCTGACAACCTTATTAAAACTAGTCTGTTGAAGCTGGAGCTGAGGAGTCCTATTTTCTTTGTACAGAGTAATAAATAGTGTCTAGCACATTGCTTCGCATACAAGCAGTGTTCAACAAATGGCAAGCATGATGATAATGATCTCTTCCAATTTCAGGAAGAAAAAAATCAAAGAATGTACATCTTGATTGATTATGCTATCCTTAATACTTTTATAGATTGTATTCCTTTCAATCCGTCTGTCATCTTCTGATGTATGATTTAGATATACCCTTTGAAGTAGCTTGTTCATGGACCTATACAAAATTACCTTGAGTATTCAGTATTATTATGATAAATACCTTATTTCCCTCTATCTTTGCATTTCTTTTGCCACATGAAGGTTTTTTTTTTCTTTCCTTGAGTCATAGTTTTGTTATAGATTCAACAAACATCTGTACATACTCTTCTTAATCTCTTTACATATCTATAATAAAACCTAGACTTATCTCAAATATTAGAGTCCCAGTGACCCTGGATCAGCTTTGTATGATATAAAGTTCAATGGCTTTGAAATTGATGCTTTTGCTCTTTCTTTCCCCATAGACATTCCTTATACCATATCTCCAGGAGATTAGGTTAAAAATTTCCTACCCCTCACAAGAAACAATACTGCTTTTGCAGTAGGGTATAGAGAAGCTGTGGTGTACCTCTGCACACTCAGAAAATACAATCTCACTGTACCATGAGGGAAATAGACAACCCTGATATTGTTAGTCCCTCGTTTTATTACCACATGCCTTTGCAGGTCAATAGCATTCTAGTACCTGCTCCTATTCTGCAGTGTCGGAGAGGCAGCTGTTATTCTACAATCACACTTATAAATGCTGAACAGTCACCAAATGTAATTCCGCATCTGTAGCTACAACCTCAGGGGTAAAAAGTTGTTGTGTTTGTCCACTGTACTATAATGCAAGTGGTCTGTTTTAACTTCACTACTCTTCTTTTGAACTCAAAAGGATTCCATGTCAATGAACCATGGGATTTATTGTGGTAATCCAGGAGTAACAGAAAAATATACTAGTTTATATCTAGGAAGATATCAAAAATAAATAATTTGGAAAAAAGAAATCAAATATTTATGTATTTGGAGGAAAAGAACAGAATTTTTAGTGACATTGCTGCTATTATACTGTTCACCCCATGCCTTGACTGACAGATAAAACAGTCTATGTCAACTTGAAGTGGCTCCTCATCTCAGAAACTCCCTGTGCAGTGAAATCTCTGGCAGGTCCCTTCAGCTGCCTTGCTGGGAGAGCAGAATGCAAGATTACAGAGAAACAGAAATACCTTCTATTCTGTTTATTTGGTTAGCTCTTCACTTTGGTTATTTTTCTTTTGTTCACTTTGGTAGTATTGATACTGTTTTTTTTTTTTTTTTCTTGACTACTAAGTTAAATCCAATTTCTATAAAGCAGTTAAATGAGTTCATTTTAATACATTTGTGTATTATATTAAAGAAAGAATGTATAAAGAGTGTGAGATACAGAGGAAGTATTATTCTTTAGCATAAATAATGTCCTTGTAGTAAGTGGAGCTTATTTTTGGCATTTGTCTTTATTTTATGACCATATAATGGTTTCCTGGAAAATGAAGTTCTGAAGAGAATTATAACTTGTTGTTCTGAGCATTACCTACCAAATGGTAGCTTGCAAATTTCTACCTAAGCAGCACTTACAAGTAGTGATATCATTAAGAGCAGAGAGTGCAAGCTAAGGGACTCTCCTTGAAGCTAAAATGGGCAAGGGACTTGCACCCTTTTTACTTAGATTCTATGTTTTGGAGGGATGGTTTAGATGTGGTTCTGATAGAGAAGCAAAATAAAAGTCATTGGAAAGAGCTTGGAATTCTCATATCCTTTCCAGCAATTAAAGGTTACTTATATTTTTAAAGTTCCAGGAAGACTGGGCAACACTGGCCTCTTAAAATATGAAATCTATGTTTCACTACCATTTAGGGCAAGTTAGTTACATTTCAATTAAGGATTTAGCATGGATTATGGAATCAGTAGGAACTAAGTGCTTTTATAACTACCTGGTTAGAAATGAATGTGAAAAATAATACTAATTCTCCTGAACTTTACACACCACTGTATACATAACCGAAAGAGATTTTTGAGGCCCATCTACACTGCTTTATGGATAGCTTTCCTGCTGCAGCCAGGGCTTCATTCAAAAGTGTGGTCTTCAAAAAGACTCCAAGCAAATTCTCTAGTGTGGAAAATGCTATTGGACCAAAAAAAAAGTGTAGGTTTTCTCTAGAATGCCATTAACTGATACAGACAAATAACAGAATGTCATTACTAACTCCACCTGGTGAACTTAGATACTGGAGAACTGAGTGCACTTTTTTATATCTCTGTCATCATTGCAAAGTCACAGTCTATATTTTTCTCCTGAGAACAGCCTGCCAGGCTTATTTGCTTGTATTGCTAGACTGCTTTTGTGATCCCTAACATAAGAACTTCTAAATGTACATGTAAAACTAGAGCATCTTCCTGACTTTGTCTCATTAATCTTCTTAACTAAACAAAACCAATTTGCTTTCTTCCTTCACCTTTATCCTTCAATTAAAAACTTGTTTTCTTACCTTCAGCTCTTTTCCTTCAGTTCAACCTTACTTAGCAGAGTTACCTGTCACTCCTTATTCTTCGATGCAGTCTTTGGGATAGTGACATCGTTTGTAAAGGTGGAGAACAGAGTTTTTCCCTTTTAATGTCACATAAAAATACTTTCATAGACATCAGTGTTAGAAGCATGTCATCAGCTCCATGCTGTATTACTAATATTAATCTTTATTTTGAAATACCAATATTGTTTAATTCTATACTTAAAAATGGACTGTTACCAAGTAACATCCAAAAAATTCCCCCAAACTTTTCTTGCTTCCAGACAGTATCAGATTATGGAAACAAAAAGGTGAAATTATGAAAGCATCAGAAATCTGGGAGGCAGATATTCCAGAAAAAAATCTTAAAGGTAAATAAAGGTAGTCAATTCTGGACCCCTTTCAATTCTTACATCATATTAATAGAAAATAAAAGCATTTTGACTTTTCTTGATGATTGCTCATATGTCATGCTTACATATATTTGGGGGGGGGGATGGAGAGCTTGGACCAGTTGCTGAATCCTTCATTTTATCCACTTTATGTCTTCTTACCTGTATTCACCCCTACCCAGCTATACTCTTTTTACCCACAAAGGATCTACAGGTCAGGAAAGAAGACATCCTTAGAAATATTGCAATCATTCTCTTTTCTTGGCACGTCTCTTTCCCTTCCATGTCTGACGCTGGCCATAATTGGTGGGGCATGGCATTTATCTAGAAAATGGGCAAATACAAAACTATGTTTGAGCGGAAGATATACTTTGTAAAATGATGAGTGAATTTTTGTTTAAAGAGCAAATAAGCCAAGGGTTGGTGTAAAAGGTTAAGAAGTAGCAATAACAGTTGGTGATGTCTACCCATCAAGTATAGGTGAGGCTTATATGGATTCTTCCTGTAATTAAGTAACAATGCCTCCTATTCTGAGCACATCTAGGCTTTGTGATACAATTAAAACAGAGCAAACAACTCTTCTCTCCATTGCCAGAATTCCCATGACTCTCAGTCTGTCCTAACTTCAACATTCTATTATGATCTTTATTCCTTATCTCATGTCCCTAATTTTTCACCAGATATATAGAGGTAACTTTTACTTTTAGGGTTTTCATTTTATTTCCTATTTGTCCTGAGTAAATCACTCATTATAACTTAAAGTAACTCCCCTCTTCAGAACATCTCTTCGAAGTTAATCACTACCATATCTGCAGTTTTGTTTCTCTAATACTACTAGAAACAATTTGAAAATTTTAAATTGGATTATTTGTATTTTCTTCCCCTTAGTAGAATATAAAATTCATAAGGGTTTGAATTTTTATTTTATGGTACTGGGGATTGAACTCAGGGGTGTTCTACCTCTGAGCTATCCCCCTAGCCCTATTTTTTATTCTTTATTTTGAAACCGGGTCTTACTAAGTTGTGGAGTGCCTCACTAGGTAGCTGAGGCTGGCCACAAACCCGGATCTTCCGGTCTCAGCCTCCCAAATGCTAGGATTACAACAAGCATGCGCCATCATACCCGGCTAGGGTTTGAATTTTGACCTTTTTTTTTTTTTTCAATTGCCCCCACTTCTCACCAAAACAGTATTGGTACCTCATTGTCACTTAATTAATAAATTATTATACAGGTAGATATTACTAGTCAAGGAAAACTAATTTATACTATATTCTGGAAAATTTCCAATACGGCAGTTCTATAACTCCCAATTTGTTAAAGACTTGTTAGAGTTTTAAATCGTTTTTTTTTTTTTTTTTTTTTTTTCCCAACTAAGGCATAATTGGATTTTGAGTGAATCTGGTTCATTCACTTATGTTCAGATTATGAACACATGTACTGTTTATCTGATCCCTATTTTCCCAATTCCCATGCCCATCTTTACTTTTCGCTCCCCTATAATTGGGCAAAATTTTTATGTTTTACCACTTTAAATGACTATATTATTGATTATAATTCAGAACATTGTGGCTTGGGTCTATTTTGCCTTTATGCTTGCATAAGTTTCAGTACTCAATTGTACAAAAGCTTTATCTCATAATATTATCTTTCACTGGAAAACAGTGTCTGAAAGATGGTACATAGAAATGAATTAAATTTAAACTTTTGATCAAAATGCTCTATGACTGTGTGCACATGCAATTTCGCTATACACAGTCCTATGCAAGTATTCATTTGAAATAGCATTTCCTTTGCCTTCAATTTAATAAACTGTCCTTTAAACTTTTCATATATTAAAAAAAAATTAAGGCTGTTTAAGATTCCAAATGTTATCTTGATGTGAGCCAGCTTTCAAAGAGTAAATAATTACTTTTCAAGCGAAGCCTAGTGGTCTATGTATGATTTGACTGAACCAATTCACCTCAATTTAGTAATGTCCTTGAGGTATGCCCAGACCTGCTTCCTGTCTTCTGCATCCTGACCTTAACTAATCATGTTCTACATCTGTATCATTATTGAAAATGACTGTAGGTATCTATCCCCCTTCCCCAGCCTCATAGAAAAGACTTAACAGAAAATGTGTCATTTCTCATGAAATCAGTTTTATTTCCATGTTGCAATACAGATGGAAATAGACTGGGTAAATGTAATTTACAGAAAGCAAAATAGAAGCAACCCATTGGCCCATGGCTGCTGTAATTATCTACCAACTCCTTTAACCAGAATAAAGGTATTCGTTTAAAGTTATTTCTTTCTTTTATTTTTCTGACTCCCTATGTGAAGATTGTAATAAATAGTTAAGTGTATTTGACTAGAAAAATTTTAGAAGTGAGCAAGGAAATCAAACAAGATAATATATTAAAATTGACCACTTCATAAACATTGCCAATCCTTTAAATAAGATAAAATTAATATACATCATTAAAACGACACTAAATTTTATATAATACATTGGATTTTTATGTATATTTTGAAACTGCCTATAAGGAACTTATCATTTCAAGCAGACACAGAGAGAAGGTCAAACCATTGTCAAATGAGCAACATTGCATTTAATTTGAGAATAGCACCTCCTGAGAGGAAACTTCCCTAACCCTTCCATTTGAAAGCATCTTGCTGACCTCCACCACTGCAATCACTATTACATATGCAGAATATGAAATACGTGGCTGAGATGGAAGTCAAGGCCATCCCCAACCTCCAAACAGTTCAAGAACATTTGGAGTCCAGAAACTTGTTATTAGGTCTTTAATAAGTTGTTTCTCTTTTTTGCATATAATTTTCCCCAAATGTGAAAAGAAGAGGGTAGAACATATGGCCTCTATATGTCTATTCTGTTCTTAAATTCTAGGTTAGAAGCAAAATGAGGTCATATAGGAGTAGCTTGAATGCAGTATTGCTAGGCATTTTGCTTAAGTAATCATTTTCCCCCTATATTTCTAAAATTGGCTGGAAATCAAACAAGGCAAAACCTGGCTTATTTAGCATTCTATTAACCAGGCATTTCTATTAACTAGCATAGAAGGCAAAACCTCCTTAGTTGCATATTTTGAAGTCCATGTAGAAGAAACAAATGCTGAATAAAAATACTAATATTACAGTATATTAAAAGCAACGTCAAGGCTTTAACAACAACAACAACAAAAATCCAACTTAATTTGTTTCTCTTTCTGTTTATGTAGTATTGAGAAACTTCAAAGTGCTAAAAGGCATTCCTTGCAAACTAAATTTAGAATATATTCAGTTTGCCAGTAAGGATAAGTATATTAAATTCTTTTTCTTGAAATATTCACAGAATATATGAAATCTTATAATTGGTAACTATTTGGATAATTTGCCCCTGCTAGGCAAAACATTAATTTTATTTTGGGTCTCAAGATGTAGAAGTGAAACAGCAGACAATAAAGTCATGGTCTAGGACTCTCATATATGGAACTCTTTTTGTGTGGACTGGGCCAGATTTTCATCCCTGGTTCTCTTGCCTAACTTTTCTACATGTGATATGTTGACATATATTAAAGCTTTAGTTCTGTGCAGCAGCCTGTCTATCTATAAAATGGAGGCAAAGTGCCTACTTCACAGGAGAGTCATGTTGATCAAAAGTAAAAAAATGGATGCAAAATTATGTAAATGAATAAACTATTAAGTATCATTGAAAATGCAAGGCAGTGGTATTTCTAAATGGCTTGTAATATTTGGGCCGTAATTACTGAAGTCATGTGTTTGCAACTCCTTTCTCTTAGAGTGTAATTAAGTTGCCTCTTCATCAAAAAATATAAAATGAATTTATGTATCAAAACGTTGTCTCTTATTTGGGGAGATGAAGTTTTCTGTTTTAAGAATTATGAATATAAAAATAACTTTATTGAAAAGCAAGTTTTTTTTTTTCAAAGTTAAGCTCCTGACAGATTGTGGGGTACATGCAGGAACAATGTCTTTCTCATTTCCTTAATACTATAGTTCTGAATGTATAGCAAGTACTCATTACATGCTTTCTTTTTATACTTTTATTGGTGCATTATAGTCTCACATCATAATATAGTTCATAGAGTGATACACATGTACACAGCACATGGTGGGCTTCCCCTGGCTCCCTCCCTACTCTCCTATTTCCCCATACAGGATATTGAAATTGACATTGCTATTCTCACATACATACATAATATTGATGGACATGACCACATGCTTTTTGATGTCGAATTTGGGGGGCAAACCAGAACTAGGCAAAGGAAATTGACTCTCAAACCTAACTACCATGTTTCCAGCAATGACTGACAAGCCAGGCAAATTGTCTTCTTGTTGTTTTCCTCTGAAGTCTATTTTTAATAGTGTATGCATGTTTTCATTTATTTCCTCTTTTCAAGTCTCTTGACTCTTCAGACTTGAAACCATTGTTTCTTTTGAAAAAATCTCCATTGGTGCAGAATAATTTCACATAATAGTGAGATTAATTGTGACATATTCATATATGCACATAATATAATTTGGTCACTTTCATTCCCTTTGGAAGCCATTCTTTCTTAGGCAGTAGAATTTCTGTTTTACCTTGGCATGTAGAATGGATGAATTTCCTTTATTTTAAAATGTTTAGGTCAAGCCAACCACAGATAAAGTAATAGCATATGCTTCAAGCCATTATGATTTTTAATGAAGATATATTCAAGATGTAAAGGTCTCAATGGTTAACTCAGGTTAGAATGATTATTCTCAGGAAAAAAAAATAGCTGTTCAATAATGGCAACTATTATTCTATGTCAAAGACTTTGCAAGGTACTTTGCCCATATATTTTCTATAACATTTCCTCGAGGTATGTATTATTACTCATAGAACTTAGATAGGCTGTACAATTTTCCTAAAGTCACAAAGCTGTCAAGGTGTAACTCCAAGACTTAAGCTCAGGCAGGTCCCAGAGTATATGTTAACCTCTATGGTTTTCTGCCATTATAATCATGTCATGTGAGAGCATGGAACTAGAATGGCCTCCTATGGCCCTACTGCTTTCCTCATCTTTAGTAAAAACCTGCATGTTTACCTTAGAAAGACGTTCATTTAATTTAAATTGTTTATCTCACATTATCCCAGTTGGGAGGAAATTTGATCTCCATAGTGATACAGCATCCTTATGTCCTATTTCATTTAATTTTTGTTTAATGAACTTCCTCATACATTTGCTTCTGCCAGCCAATTACTTAGTTATTCAACAACTGTTCAATGAGAATATGAGACAGAGAAATTGTAGTTATTCTGCAACAAATAAAGGCCTTATCCCAAAGAACTTGAAATTTTTGAAATTTAGATAGAGTTACACACAATGACAAAGACAGTGAAGAACATGAAAGTGTTGCAACTGAGGTACAAGTGATGGTGTGCTAAGGAAGAAGGCAAAGAGCACTGAGTGCCAGCGGCTGGCATGAGGGAAGCTTCAGAGGTAGAAGAGGCATGGAGAAATTCATTGCTAGTTGATAGAAAAAGAAGGGAATTTCAAAACAAAGGATTGGTATGATCATGTCATGGTGAAGGGAATGAAAGGAAAGAACAAAAGGGAACTTGTAGAAATAAAACTGAGTGAACATAGGTTGCAGTGTGAAGTGGGTAGATTTAGTCTTTCCATGCCTTTCTACTATTTGTCTCCTGCCATCTCTAATATTTTCACCCCTGTCCCCACCTACAATAGCCATTAGGCAGTGGGTTTTTCACATGGTCAAAAGGGAGGTGTCCTAACACCATGACATTATTTTATAGTGATAGTTGCCACTCTGTGGGGAATAGTTTATGATAGGAGAATTATAGTAAGTTATTCTGGATATGGTGATCCTTAGCTTGGAATTTCTTCCCTGTTTCTCTTACCCCCAGTTCAGCATTTCCTTTCCTGAGATCAGAGACAGAAGTGTAAGGAAGAGACAGCAGTCCATGCCCCCCTGGCCACATCTGTTTGCTCTTGATGAATAGAGTGTTGAAGACAATACTGGGGAAGCTTTTCCCTGTTAGAGTGAAGGCACTACACAGGTCCAGGGACCACAGCACAATAGAATAGAACATGACATTAGAGCTTCCCCTCTTCCTGTTGAGCTGCCTGCCCACTCAGGATCACTACACTATTTATTCTCCCTCAAGTTTTTTTTTATCTTACTCTTTTTCCCTTTTTACACCATAAACCCAAGTAAATCATGAAGTTACTCAGTGACCGAACAAAAACAGTACCTGCTTTTGATTAGGCATTGGGCATACTATGATCTGTTTTAGAAATATTTCTCTATTGGCCTCCCAAAATTTTACTTCTTTATTGCATCAAAGTATGTGCATTGAAAAAAAAAAAGAAAGAAAGAAAAATAAGCAAAAATTTAAAAAATCAGAATAGACATCTTTTACTAAAGAGAGAAGTCAACATATACTCTTTTAAGAGAAGAAATAATTAAGGAAGTCGGGAGTGGTGGCGCACGCTTGTAATCCCAGCATTTGGGAGGCTGAGACCGGAGGATCTGGGTTCGCGGCCAGCCTCAGCTACCTAGTGAGGCACTCCGCAACTTAGTGAGACTCGGTTTCAAAATAAAGAATAAAAAATAGGGCTGGGGGTGTAGCTCAGAGGTAGAATGCCCCTGAGTTCAATCCCCAGACCCGCAAAAAAAAAAAAAATAATAATAATAATAATTAAGGAAAAACAAAGAATGCCCATTTTTAAGAATGACTCTATATGTCCAAATTACTGCAGTTACCATAAACACATCTTTCCACAATAGTTGACTAATACCTTGGGATCCCCTATTAGCATTCAACTTTATAATTGCAAACAGTGACCACAAGGAAATCCAAAATAAACCAAAAAAAAAAAAAGAAAGAGGATCCAATATTTTATAGTTAACAAGTGTAATGCCCTTTATTTTGTCCTTCTTTGCCTCTCCTTTTCATATTCCATGACTAGGAAGATAAATAACAGCAGGTTTAATGCTATTGACAGAAGCCTTTCTGTTATGTAAACCTGCCTTCTCTACAAATGCTTCGTGGCCATAGGGGACAAGGAGATCAAGATTGAAGATTCATTAATATATCCCCATAAGCAACGAGCAAATGAATCTCATGCCTGTCTCTCAGAATACTTGGAATGACTCACTCAACCAGCTGTCTAAATCCCTTCTGGCTGGAAATATCAGAACTAGATTGAATAATCTCACATTAAAAGATGAAGAAAAATACAAATCTTCTGTATGTGTATATATTGTAAAGTGTGGCATTGTATCTAATTGCAGATGTACTGCAAACTATTCACTTTATTTATATTACTACATGATTAAGCATCAGTACTGTGTGGAAATATTTTAGTTTGTTTTCAGTTTCAATTTTGTATTTATGAAAGTCACAGATGATTTTTATATGTGATGACACTTCTATTGGGTTTTTGTTTCTAAAATGCAATATTGGTGAAAGATGGTAGCCTCAGAAATTGACTTATTTATTCTTTCCCCAGCTACTTGTAGTTAGACTAAACCCAGGTATATTTCTGTGTTTCATCTCTATTTAGGAGAGGAAAATACTACATTTGAAAGGACATAAGAACTGCCATCTGGTCCTGGTGATTTTTTCACGTCTCGTTTATCTATTAGGTGTAGAACATCTTGTACATTAACCATTATTTCATCTAATAATTCTCATCTGTTTGTCTTGCCTCCTTCCAAAGACATTTAGCAAATGAGAATCTCCCTAATGTCTTCTTTAAAAATGGGAAAACAAAATTCATTTCATGCCTCAGCCTATCATCTTCCTTCATAAAGACCAACCAAGGAATTTATGTTCCTCTGCTCTTTCTTTTCACACTGTGGCACACCTTCTGTCTTGTTGCTTGAGCCTGCAGTTCTACCCTCTTGGTCCTTCTGTTTGTTTGTTTGTTTTTTTTTCTTGCCTCATGTTGCCTTTAGAAAAACACATTTTTTGTAATGAAGAAATATGTTTTGTTAAATGCAAATAAAAGAAGGAAAATAGATGATTGAATGGTGGAACTGGGGATAATATTTTTACATTTTCCAATTTTCTAAAATTATAAAATACTGTTTTATAGCTATGTTATGTGTTATAATTGTATAAGTATCAGATGATATAGAAGAAAGTATAACATTCTAATGAGAGGATTAAGAATTAACCTAAAAAAAAGTAGTCTTTTAGAGTGAATGAGATTGTTGAAAACACTTATATAGCTATAAAAAAATGTTTCTGCAACTCTAGTTAGTATCATGAGACTTTCTCATTAGGATTAAATTTTAAATTAGGAGTAGCATCCACAAAGTAAAAACTTAAAAACACCTATTTTTGTTAGTTTGAGGATTTTTTGCTAAACAGTATAAGGTACACAACAGAACACGCATGCAAATTTGGGAAATTCTGATGGGCTTCCTTGGAGAAGGTAAGTTGGAGAGACTGTCCTATCTTAGGAAACAACAGTTTGAAGGGCCTGAGGCAGAAAGAAAGATGTTACCTTTCAGAAAAACGAAAGAAATCCATTTAGTTGAAACAGTGACAAGGGGTGCAAAGTGAACCTGCTGGAGGAAGCAGGAGCCGGGTGTTCTGGCCCTTGAAGGCCATGGTAAGCCACTTTGGTGCTCATGTTAAGAGTGATTGGTGCCATTGAAGAGTTTTAAGATTGGTAGTTTTCACACAAATGAGGACATTGAACCTGACACTTTGGGGTTAAACATTTAACTGAGTTTAGTTAATGGAGAGAATCAACAACTGTATTCTAGAATAGCCCCCTGAGGTTTTCAAGATACTACACTTCAGGAGGAACTCCTACTCTTAGTTCCAGGGCTTTGAAGCTGCACAATTAGAGCAGTGCTGTGTGACTAGGAGCAGGAAAACAACAGCAATATTATGGAGGCAGAAACTTAGATCAAGCCCTATCCTACATTTGTGGTTGTGCACAGCCCCTCCTAGGTGATGCTGGGTTCATAAGCATATGATATAGCAAGTAAGTAGTAGAATTCTACATGTCAAATGTTCCCTCTGGGGAAACACAGGCTGCTCCTTTAGTATGAGAAAGTCTAGGACTCAAGTCTTGTGATTGGCCGGGGTTGATTGCTTAAGCTCAGGGCTTTAAACCCAAAGCCTTGGTCAATTTCCCTGGAGCTTTGATGAAGGCCCTGGGGAATCTCTCTTGGAAAACATAACTTTTACTTCTTAGCAATGACATGCTTAATGGTGTTTATTTAAAAAAAATTATTCTGGGTGGTTTGAAACCAGATTGTAGATGGTAAGAATGAGCAAGAAATGCAGTTATTGCAACTATATAAAGGAAGTTGTGTTAGTTTGAATTAGTGGTGAATAGAGGCATGTATGTAGGTTTTGGAGACTGATTTAGAAGTGAAATTGGCCAAATTTTGTAATAAACTATTATGAGCAGTTGGGAAAAAAGGAAGTTATAAAGCTGGTTCCCAGATTTCTGGCTTGAATTTGATGTATGGTGCTTTCTTTCCCTAAAGGAGAGAGTTTTGGAGACATTTCAAATTTGGGAAGCATGAATTTGTATCCAAGTTATAGGTGTGTGGAAGACGCAGTTAATAAAAAGGAATAAAGCTCAGACAGTATATCTCTTGCTTTTATGGCAGGCAATACAAAGAAATTCCACTGATAGAATAAAAAAAAAAGCTTTACATCTTTATTAACCATAGTCAGGCTAAGATGGAGTCTGAAAAACAAAGGTGTGTCTCAACTATCATTGTTAAGGTGTTCATAGCTTCTCTTCAGCTTCTGAGAATTGTTGGAAGTAATTGCCTTCAGGGCTGACATTTATCCTCTGAGTCTCAACCTTGATATGTGTCAGCACAGAAAGCATCTTCTAAATCCATGGTTACTCTTATGCTATGTGAGTGTGGATTTAAAGTAAGACCAGGTATCATGGGTTGATAACTTCATTGAAGAGGCTTTCGTTTTTATCCAAGCTACTGGTCACTTTCCTCTGCCCACCAGCAGGATTTCATGAGTTTGAGAACTGCAAGGGCCCTAAAGTCTACTGTCTGGCCCCCTTTATCCCTGAGATTTCTTATGCTACTATAACCTCATCATACCCACTTGCTCCAAGTCTGGGAGTTCATTGGCTCATAGGGAATGAGTGATCATGTGTGCTTCCCTTTAATTACAGTATGTTCCTTGAATGGTAGTGAGTGTGTGTGTGTGTGTGTATGTGTGTAAGATTATAGTGAATATGTATTAATATATTTTGTCATCTAAATGGACAGTTTACTCTTCTAGAATACAATTTTCAAAACTTTAATATATTGTTTCATTCCTTGATGATAATCCTATCTAAGGCTCTTTAAGCTTTAAGAGGGCTTCAATAGGCAGTTTGAGATATTTATTTTCGCTGTGCAATGTTGAAAGAGTTGATTGTGGTCCAGTGGGTTTTGAAATGAGCATTTCAAAAACTCAGTGATATATGTCAGAACACTTACATATATGTATGTCATTCAGGCATATTTTGCATTTAATGAAAATTGAAGTTTTTTTGTAAATAAATATTAAATTATATGAAAATGTTAAGCATAAGCCTATTCTTTTTAAAAATGTGGTAACTATAATTGTTTAAGCAGTGGCTGAATTATCTATTAAAAAGATGTTGTAGCTGGGTGTGGTGGCACATGCTTATAATCCCAGTACTTGGGAGGCTGAGACAGGAGGATCTGGGTTCACTGCCAGCCTCAGCTACTTAGTGAGGCTCTCCACAATTTAGTGAGAACCTGTTTCAAAATAAATAATAAAATATAGGACTGGGGGTATAGCTCGGAGGTAGAATGCCCCTGGGTTCAATTCCTAGTACTGAAAAAAAAAAGATGCTATATTTGTGAACAAAATAGATCATTAATTAAAAAGTAAAATACATCTTTAAGTTATTATACACTTCTATATGAAAAAGAAGCTAAAAAGAATGCAGCAAAGAACTTTACTTAAATAGTGTATCTTACCTATTTCTAGTTTCTTTTCCTTGTGGAGCATCGTGCAGTTCCAGAGTAAGGTGCCAGTCAATGTCATCTTCTCACATCAGCTAATTCACAGAAAGATAGGTAAGATCAGGAGGAACATTTATTCTCATATGGTATGTAACCACTTGCTTAGTTCAGGTGAACAGGTCTTAATTAGTGGAAACTTCCTACATCTCTTCAGTAATGAGGTTCTCACCTTTCCAAATATCCATCATGCAGCACATAAAGTTCAAAGTAAAGATTGGTTTAACAATTTCAATTTTCCTATTTTGAAAGTAACTCTAAGGAACTGGCTAACCCCAAGTCTTTAGGAACAGAGAATAGACAAGAAGAAAGCACATGATATTGTTTGCAAATGAGCATTGTTTTGCTTTTTTATGATTTCCCAGAGAATTAAATTTTATTATTGACTTTCAGAGTTGTATATCTTGATAATTGAGATAGCATTAGTATAAAACTTATTCAATTTTATACTAATTAGGTAGTAAGTATGCTTATATGATTAATTTTAAACTTATTAGATAACATTAGTATAAAATGATTAGTAATAGTGCACAACTTATTAATCATTTGCTATGTTGAAGGATAGATATATATTGGCCCTAAATACATTGAGTTAAAGAACTGACCTGCAGATATGTAGGTTCTCCAGTGGCTGGCTATTCAAACCTCAGATCCACAGTATCTGGAGATGGGTCATTCTTCTTAAAACCACATGATGATAGCACATTATCAGAGCAGCTTTACCTCCACCTTGTGAAAATACACAAACTAACAATTTTCTCTTTTCACTGTATTTGAAGGAATATTTTAGACTTTGAGTGGTGAATCCACTTGAAATTCACAAACTACTTTGATGTATCAAAGATTTAGTTTTCAAACAGGTAAAAATCATATTCCATATGCATGATGTGTCTTTGTCATTATAATGTAGTTTCCATCCTTATTCTGATTAAGCCAGCACCGAAATGGGGATGCATGATATACAATATGAAATTGTAAAGTTTTTCATAGTTTTTGAGAGATCATATTTGGCTTTACTTATTTCATGCAGATTCTGTAGTCAGAATCAGATTAAGACCTTAGACGATAAATGTTAAAAGTATCATGGTACCTACTTCCCACGTCAACACTTTCTCTACAATCTTTTTGAGCAAGTAAGAAAGAAAATCTTTGTACTTGAGGTAAAAAGCTACACAGCTGCAACATCAAGTCTCTCCTAATGTACTTCCTTTATTCCAGCCTTCATTATCGCCTCAAAGTAAAACCTTAATATTATTCTTCTGCACATTTCCTGCCATGAGTGGTTTTCATACTGGTTTGATTATTATTCTATCTTTACTTTTAACTTTTGGTTATATCAGTATCAGTAATATCTCATTGTTTCCTGTGTATGTGCGTGTGTGGAAGTGTGTACATGCATGTGTGTGTTACTAGGGATTGAACCCAGGAGTATTCTACCTGCAAGCTACACCCCTAGCCCTATTTTATTTTTTATTTGAAAGACAGTGCCACTAAGTTGCTGAGGGCCCTGCTACCTTGCAGAGGCTGGCCTCTGGGATTACAAGCACACGCCAACATGCACAGTTTTCATTGTTTCTTAAATAGACCAATTTTAAGCATAGTGTTAATTAGCAACTCAAAATAATTTGTACAAAGTTAATAATTTGATAAAAATTAACAATAATTAAAAAAGAGAAACAGGAATTATCCATGAACAGTACACTGAATTTTTTAAAATATGAAGTAATCCTATGTGATAATTTGAGATGACCTACACAAGTTTTACTTCATTCCATGGATGAATAATAGAAAGATCCTGAAAGAACTTTGCTATTTAAAGTTTAAATTTGAATTCCAAGAAAGGTGGTATTTTTTAAAATGTGATTTACAAGTTGTTTTAAAATATGTGTTTAAAAATGTCTAGGACTTGGCATTTATTCAGTAACTTCTCTAAATCTAGTAGGTATGAGATGGTGCAAATGATACAAGCAAGGAGCGACTAAAATTGGAAGACACTCAACAAGGATAAGAGTAGAAGACTGCTTTGTTTAGCCACAGGGCTCTAATTCTCTTCTCACCACTATTCTAAAGCCTGCAGTGACTTTCTTCTCCTTCCTTCTCCTCTCTTTTCTCCCAGCTCCCCTATAGTTTTCCTCTTCCTTCTTACTTCCTTTTCCTCATCCCTCCTCTTCTTTTTCTTCTCTGACTTCTCCTCCATTTCCCCTCTTCCTCTCTCTTTTTATCTTTGGATGTGTGGGGATGGGTGGGTGGGGGAGCTACTAATGATTGAACACTGGGTGCTCAACTGCTGAGGTATACCTCAGACTCTTTGTATTTACTTTTAAACATCGAAATAGTGTCTCACTAAGTTGCTAAGGCTGACCTTGAACTTGCGATCCTCTAGTCTCAGCTTCCCAAATCCTGTGATTAGAGATATGCACCACTGAGCCCAGCTTCTTTTTGTCTTCTTTCATCTCACTCCCTTTCAAGTCACTCCTTGCTCTCACCTTCCACCTGAACCTGCAGCTCCACTTTGGCAGCTCCAATGTAAGCTTGGATGTCATATCTTTGTCTTGATTGCACTTACTATAAAGTACATTATCATATTCCAATATGTTTTCACCAAACACCAAAGAAATAAGGGGATAAGGAGTTCTGATACATAAAAAAATATTCTTATAAAGTTTCATTTGCTGACCCTGATAATAGAGAAGTAGCTCCCGGGCCCCATTTTATTTCAATCGTCATCTGGGTGCTATAAGAGTCTCAGAATTAGCACTTCCTATAGAAAACTTTCTTTTCTTTTTTCCCAGAAGGCCTAAAATCAATTTCCTTGGTGACAAGAGGACTCTTCTATACCAGTAGCAAGAGTAAATTCAAGTGAGCCAAACAATGTATGTGTGTGTGTGAGGGAGGGGACTTCTCCAATAATGAATTAATGCAAAATACTTTCTCGGTCATTTAAACATGTGTCATCAGAAATAATCCTTAAATTAATAGCTACTGCTATACTATCTCTATACTGATACTGTGATCATTCTCATTATACAAATGAGGAGACAAATTCTAAGATACAATTATTTATCTAAAAGGATGTGCTTCCTAAATGGCAGAATCAATATCTGAACTAAAATCTGACTCTAGATTCTTGGCTTTTTCCTCAAAATCACATTGTCTAGACAAATAGATGTAAGGATCATAAGAATAAATGTGCAGAAAACACATGCATGAACACACATAAGAAGCAGGCCTTTCCACTGGCTTGTGGTGGTTTCTAATTTACTCGCGGTCTTGATATATAATTATCCTCTGTGGTTGCTGTTGCTGCTTTTCAGTATCTGCCAACTCGGTACCCAACCAGTATGAAACTTTCATCACCTACTTCCAAATACATAATTAACTCTAAATGATTGTTCATTTTTTTAAAAAATGTATATACGGAACAAGTCAATCAGTTCCTACCAAGTGTGAAGCCATTTGATGTTTTATTCCGAAGGAAAGAAAAAAAAAAAAGAGCAATAAGAGATCATGAAAAGCACCCAGTTGACGTTTTTAGGTTTTATTGTTTAGACTTAAATCTTTTTTATTAATAAAATGAATATTGAGAGAAAATGGAACAGAATGTAAGAAAGAAATGTGAGAAGGAAGAGAAAGACCCAGGATAAAGATCCTTGCCTAGAACTGAGTGGACAAACGAACAAAACAGAAAGGTACACAGTGGAACTGGCTTTCTGTTCCATTCCCTTTCCCTGTGGTCTGCACCCATCTGCTAATGGAGAAACCCATGGCTTCAGAACTAATGCTCTCATTCTCCTCATATGAATCCTAATTTACTCCAGTCCTATCTCCAGTGTGGCATTACTACTTGCTCGGCAGGAGACTGGAGTCAATTCCCACTCTCTGCCTTCACTGCTGGCCAGGCAAAGAAGGCTAGGGAAGACTTTGTGAGTGAGAGAGGAGATAATGGGAAAAATAATTAATAATTAGAGAGAAAAATTATTCATAGAGAAAACTGTAACCTGCAGAGAGAGAGAGAGAGAAAGAGAGAGAGGGAATAAGGGGGGAAAAAAGGTAATCAGAATATTAGATTTGAGGACCTAGAGTTCTATAACTATGATGGGAATTTTATTTCCATCCATCCAGCTGCTCTCTGTGTGTTGTTTAGAGTGTGTTTAATGTGTCCTTGGCAGGGGAAGTTAAGGTCAGAAACCATTTCAGCTTTATCACTAGGATATGAATAAAGCCCAGATCAGGGATTAAGGAGGTAAAGAATAAGAGACAGATGTACATTCACTGATAAGAAAATATCACTCTTTAAACAAAGAAAAATAATGAGGAAGATTCTCAAGTTCAAATAACTCCCAACGAAAGGGTGGCATACTGCACAGCAAGAGGGAGATATATCTATAAGTAGTTGTGTATGAGTGAACCCTCAGACTGGTGAGAAGGGATGCCCTGGGAACAAATAAGCAGGAAGAGCACAATGTCAGATCAGAAGTTCTCACTGAGGTAATCCAAGACCTGCCTTCCTTTAGGATTCAGCTATTCTTCTTTCCATTCTTCTCTTCACCCATTTTCCTGTGTCCTTTCTGCAGTATCATTTATTTTAGTAGTGGTTTTCTGTCTCCTATCTCTTTATTGATTCTCCTTATTCTATCAGCCATTCTGTGAGCATTCATAACTGCAAGTCAGTTCCACCTTTCTGAAGATAAAATGATTTTTTCACAACAGTTTGGGATTATGAGTCTAGCTTCCCACAGTGTGTGTGTGTGTGTGAGTGTGTGAGTGTGTGTGTGTGTATGTATGTGTGTTTGTGTGTTTGTGTGTGTGTGTGTTTTCCCTTGATACTCATGATCAAACTCGGGCACTTTACCTTTAAGCTGCACCTCCAGACTTATTTTATTTTTATTCTGAAGCAGGATCACACTAAGTTACTGAGCATCTCCTTAACTGCTGAGGCTGGCCTCAAACTAGCAATACTGCTGGCTCAGCCTCTCAAGTACTGGGATTACTTGGCGCCCGCAACATCTTTTATAGACTCTCCATAGGCTATTGAAACAAAGACCCTATGGTATTATGAGAAGCAATTGTCCCTAGACAAGCCTGTTTTTTTTGTTTATTTGTTCTTTCTATGCCAATGGGGAGTCTAAAAATAAGTTTACATGATAGGGCTAAGGATTGGGGCAACTTTATCTCATCTATATAAGACTTTTCATAATTTCAGAAGTTTGAGTCAGTGATGGCATTAGGAGAAAGGAAAGGAAGAGAACAAAGAGGGCAGACAGAATAGCACTGAAGAGAGAAGGTGACAAGAGAAGGAATACAGAGGTCATACATTTGGAGGGAACTGAGTCAATGTGTCTTTTCTGACAAGAGCAGGAAGAGCAGTGTATGCCTTCTTGGCTTCTCAGCTGTTGTAAATTGCAAAATAATACTAAAAGGTAAATGTGACTCTTACAATGGAAATACTCCCTGACATATCTTCTCCAGTCATGCTCCATCTTATGAGAATGCATCTTCTATGAGACAGGGCATCCCTGAAATCTCTTCTTCACTCTTAAGATTAGCAAGGTACCACAATCCAAGCAGGTTAGAGATTAATTATTTCAAGGAATGCCATTATCTTCTGTATCAGGAATCTCACAAGCATGGGGTGAGAGGAGATAGAGAGGGCCTGCAAGATTGAGATTTTTATTGAATTGGTAGGCTTTCAGCCAGGCCTGCACTTTCAAAGCAAATAACTCCTCCTGTCTTCTGGGGTCAAAGAGCTGTTAGGGTGCTATTAAAGAATAAGAAACACCAGAACACATCATACACCATACAATGGGCTAACCTAGTTAGGAGGAAGAAAGCCCTCTCCCCTCCTGCCCTGGCTCCTAGTACTATTATCTCTTGATGGAACAGGGAGCTAATGAAGTCAAGCTGAATAAATCTCAGGAGAAGCAGACAAGTGAAAGAGAGAGAATTACATTTAAAAAATGGAACTACATGCTATTTTATATATACATTCATTACATATATTTAATATACATTTAAAAAATAAGTAAATGAGGCTAAAAGAAAAGAAGAAGGGGAGTCAAATTGATCTGAGTTGTCTCTGCAAAGAATGAATGTCTAACCTCTGTCTCATTGTTTATTGTCTTAACTGCATTAATGTCTTACGTGTCCTTTGTAACATGGAAAGACAAGGTCAACTGTTTATCAACAAATCTCTATTACACATGGAAATTTTTCGTAGACCTGAGCTTAATGTTTCCCTTAAATGGATTGAGAGGAGAAAGAATGTTTCCATTCAACAAACAATGCTTTAAAAGTGTTGGAAGAAAAATTGTCATCTTTTTCTTGGGGTTGGTGAGGAAAAAAAGGCTTAATGGCCATACTAATAGGATCTTTCATAAGTCAGGATGCATTTCTTTACTCTTTTCTTATTCTCAAGGGGTCTTCAGAGAAGGACAAGATACAAGAGTGGTAATACAAAAAAGAGAGGCATATGGTACCCACGGCCTAGGGTTGGGTTTCATGAATTGTGCAGCACTTCTGCCCTCTAAACTACAACAGGATTGGAGACAACATCTTACTTGGATATTAGAGTCTAGTGCTGTGCAGTCTCCACGCTGTAACTTGTAGTGTGCTGTCCTGTTGAACTATTGTCTATTGTCACTCTCTCTGAGGGTTATACATGGAAAAAAAGGGAAAGAGGAACAAGGAAGTGGATAGGGATAGGGATGAAAGGCTGAAGAACTAGAGAAAGTATTTCAAAATACTGGTATATATTGAACCCCAAGTTCAATGACTGTCATGTAATTCTTCTCTTTCAGCACATTCTTCAAGATTGCCTTTCTCTATCTCTTGTTGCACACTGTCTTTTGCCTCTAATTTCTTGTATTTTCTCATGTTTATTTGTTTTTTCTTTACCTATTATTCCAGTTTTTTGTAATTTCCATGTTTATTGAATCTCTGCAAATTATGCTCTGAAGGATACAATGAAATGTCTGATGTGGCTCTAACCTCTAGGAGCTTATAATCATGCTGGTGAAACAAAACTAATAATCATGACCCATTTAGCAAAGAATACTCTGATGTTCAGATGTGTGAGAGAGATAAGAAGCAAAACATATAAATTGTATTCTTCATGCTTTTGACTGTGAAAACAACTGCTCACCTTCTTAAACTGCTAAACTGCTCCAAGCCAAGGGTTAAATCCATTTTACTCACTGAGAAGGACCACTCAGAGTTTACATGTCAGCAAAAAAAGGAGCTGGGCAAAGATCCTCGAAAACACATCTTAGGGCCAAGCAGGGCTTTGGAACTCACTTTGGGCCAGGAAGCCCATGGTATTCACTGATAGTTGACCTCAAACTATTAGAAAAACAAACCCGTCTATTGCTCATTTATTTTCCATAAATTAAAAAGGGATAAGAGGAAACCTGTTTCAGTGAATATATAAAGAGGAAATATCACACACACACACACACACACACACACACACACGTCTTTCTTTTTGTCTACCTGCTTGTTTAGCATGTGGATTACCAAGAATATTTGGTCTGGCATCTAACACCTGGTGTTACATTTACTTCAGAGTTACTCATAGAGAAAATTCATATTTTTCCTTGGATAGAAAGGAAGTTAGTTCTTTAGTTAGAACTAAGGAAAGAAGAAATCAAATGGATTCTCACTTTTCTTTTTTTGCCAAGGTTCTGAAGGGTGGAAGATGGACATCCTGACACATGTTAGGTATCTCATTTCTGCCCTATCCACACCCAGCATTTGTCCAATTGTCTTTCCAAACATAAATGCAACAAGAAATCATAATTGAACATATAGTAAGGACAGGGGCTAGATTAGATTTTGCTGGTGGCTCCAGACTTGAGATAGGCAATATTTCTCAACCTTATTCTATATCTTATGATAACCTTAACATTTTTTTTTTTTTGGTGGTACTGGGGATGGAACCCAGGGGTATTCTACCTCCGACCTACACCCCCAGCCTTAATTTTTATTCTTTATTTTGAAACAGGGTCTCACTAAGTTGCGGAGGACCTCACTGAGTAGCTAAGGTTGGCTGCAAACCCGAATCCTCCAGTCTCAGCCTCCCAAGTTCTGGGATACAGGTGTGCGGCACCACACCCAGCTGATAACCTTACCTTTTAATGATGAATAATGACTTTCATCAAGCAAGCTCAAATCTATAGCATGAAGTATAATATATAACTAAAAAGTAGAAATCACTGCCTCCTTATTGTAAGTTTGTTTTCAGATATGCTTTTATGTACCTGTGATTTCATGCTCTGATTTCAAAATATAATGACCCACTAGAAAAGAATAGTGCTAAATTAAATTGCTTCCTGCCACTCTTAATTCTTCCTTCCATACATCATAAAATACTTTGTCATCTCAACTCTTCAAATATGAATGGTATTATACTTTTGTATAGCTTTATAATCATTTCACTTGTTTGGATATACATCAGTTGATGACTTTTCACTCTGTATGGTACAACTAAACACAGAATTAAAAGTGACTTAAAATGTTTTGGAGACATTCAGTTTTCCCTAATACTTAAGCCGAACCTTAAGTTATTTTCAGATGCTGAGAATAAATGAGTGTCTATATATTTCCATTTTATTAATTATATATGAACCTTATGTAATGCCTAAGTTCGATTATTCCAAAGATGAGATCTCATAAACTCTTTTAAATAGGAACAATATTTTTATTTTCTTTTATGTTCAACACAAATATACTTCTAGAAAGTTTGGTTTACTTAGAACTACAGCATTTTTTGAGCCCAATGATGGGCCTGGGAAAAGAGCCTGGATGTTTGTTCTCAATAGCTGTGCTTATCCATGCATTTTGAAGCTCGCCCATTAAATCCTGTATAACAATCCTATCCTAGGAAAGTAAACTCATCTTTGATGCTCCTGTAAAGGTCACCTCAATGTTCTGTAGAGAGTTTACAGGTCAAGAAGCTAAGAAAGATTAGAGTCATCATAATTGGACCCAAAATGCTATGAGAAAACAAATGCTTTAACTTCCCAAGGGCACCCTCGCCCCCATAAAAAAAGAAAATATGTCAGTAAAATTAACTTTTGTCTGCTTGTTGAAAATATCCACTTTTATCAAAGCTCATGAGATTTCACCTCTGGATAAGAGATTTAGCTTCCATGCTAATCTCCATGCCTCTTATCCAACTGACAGATTGATTTTAAGATATTAGATTGAATCATATAAAATTGTGATTTCCTTAGGTAAAATAAGATCAAATATTGGCAATTTCATATGGTTCAATTTGATGCTCATTTTAGTACATTTCATCTTTGTGCAAAACTCTTTTTTAAGATTTCTGTAATACCTTGTGGATTAAAACAAAAACTCTGTGATATAGAATCTAGGAGTTCTCCTTGCCTAGCACATGTTATGTCTCCTGTCTAGTAAAGATTCTCTACACAGAACACTCTTCTAGGTGCTGCAAATTCTGCCTCTGACATGTTTTTTTTTTTCTTTATCCCTTCCTATTCTCTTAGAATTCTCCATTCCTTCTATCTACCCTGTAGATTCTAAGCATTTTTTTCAAGTGCTTGCACACAATATATATAAAGCAAAGGAATCCTCTGAAAAATTTATACTGCCAATAAACTTTTTTTCCTAGATTATTCCCTCAAATAAATGATTGGTTCAACAATATCATATATTATTGGCTCCTATTTGAGCCAATATAGCTCAACTATGATTGATTCAACAATATCATATGCACAGATATATATTAACTTAGACATCACTATTTTAGTTGTGGATGCCTTTTGTATACCTGAGTCAACTTGAAGCACTTTTAAGACAAAAATATTTTATATTTTACATTTTTTAAAAAATTAATCCTCTCTACCCCCGTACTTGGAATAGGTCTGGATACAAAGCAGACCTCTCTAGTTAAATCAACCTTTCTCCCACAGTTTATTTCTGCCTAGTAGCCACAAAATGCCAATCTAGACACTGTGAGCAGCCTTTAAATAGCAACTTTCCTTTCAACTCTCTGGGAATGCAATTTGTGAATACATATTGCTCCAGTAAGTACTGGTTATGGGTCATAAAAGAAAGAAAAATAACAAAACAGCAATCAGTCAGACTCTCCTTCCCAAACCTGCCTCCAGTGTTGATTGTTCCAAATCATTACTTACCCAATCAGCCTGTTAGTAAAGTGGCTGGCTAAAGACACCCACCAGGCCCATGGGAAATGACTGCTATTGGAGATGATGAAGCATCATCCTAACAATAATAGCACAAGGTCCTTGAGTGCTCACTATATGCCAAGTGTTATTTAGGCTCCTCTAAAGCCTTATCTCATTTAATTTTCACAAATTCCTATGGGGTTTTATGCTTTAGTAGATGAGAACATTGAGGCAGAGGGTGACTAAGCAACTTGCTCAAGCTCAATAAACAGAAAGTAGTAGAACCTGAATCATGCGCTGGAGCTGCCTCCTTCTTTAGAATGGTACTCTGGAGACTGGAGGGTCTTTATGTACCACTGAGTCCTAATCCAAGGTAAATACTGTGGCCATGGCTCTGCAACTACTCCTGGTTACACTGGAACTGAAACACAGCTGCCTGTCTTCTCAGGAAGGGAACATTGTAGCCCAGTGTTATGCCAGCTAAACCTCATTGTGCTTCCTGAACAAAACGAGGAGATTGATGCTCAGAAGAGAAGGAGTTCTATTTTGTTCTCATGGAACAAAACTGCACTCTTAAGCCATCACTTTCTTCAGATAATAGGAAATATCTTGCCACCTCATACCAGGAAAAAAAACTTGAAAATGTGAGGTTTTATTCTGTACCTGGCCTCACATTTTTTTTTAATTGAGCCATTTCAGGTTATAAACATGCACTATTTACATGTAATTTTCCCCACTGGATGTGGGTTTCCAATGGCATTTCAGAGAGTGGAGAAAATTGTCCACAGTTGAGATTTTCCCAAGTACAATAGGAATTTTTCCTATAAAAGAATGACTCTCAAGAACTGGAAAAAGTAGGTGTCTAAGACAGACACTAGTAAACAAACAGTAAGGATTTTTAAACAGAGATCCTATGGAAAATCAGTACTGAATTTGCTTTCTCTATATAGCAAAGGCCACAGTCCTGCTTTGTGTCTTAAGAAATCACTGCAATCTGTTGCAGGATGGAGAACCAACCCCAGGTTTATGAAGAGTTGTGCCACTTACACTTGGTGCCCGAACTGAGCCAGTGCCCAGTGGGCTGAGGCCAGAGCACGAGATAATGAAGCTCTGCCCACCCGTGATGACCAGTGTCTAATGAGATTTCCGACAATGAACACACGTTCTGCATTTTGTTTTATTTCATTTTAATTGAAAGCTTAGGAAACGCTTCATGCTTCATAAACATTCTGTTATTTTCAGATCAATCTTCTATACTGGAAAACTTAATAAACAAATAGATAATGGTCCTGCTGAGTTGTTCAGCATTTCTTATTCATATCTCACCAGCTTCAAGCCCAGCCTGCAGATCCTTGTCTCCTCTTTTTTTGTTATTTTAAAGATATTAATTTTCAGAAAGCTATGCTCTACTGCAGAAAGGATGGTAAAGACCACAGAAAACCCCTGATGAACTACTTTGCATTTGACTGGTTTTTGAGTTATATGTAATGCTCCATGGTTAACTCATTTTTTCAAGATAAATAATAACCAGAATATGATTGTTTCCTCTGTTCAGAAAATTTTAAAGCAAGCAGGCAAGTATTCTTGGAGGTATCTGCCTCCAGGCATATGTGTGAATGTGTCATTCTAGTTTGTTATATTCAGTTCCTAATGGACCAACGTAGGTGGTACATTTACTGTGATGAAAGGAAGGCAAAGTGCTGGGTATCAGAATCCTGCTATCTTCTTTGCCTTGCTGCTTCTACATACCCCACTTTGCAATGCTTAAAAGTTAACACTAATGGAAACAAATTAATAGACAATATTGGTCACCAGTCTGGAGTAACATTAGAGTGGGAGATCCTAAATAAATTCTATTCTTATTACAATTAGAAAGAATTAGTGGAAAATGCTAGCTATTTCTTCAAAGTTCCTAGAAAGGAACATTATTGGGCAGTAAAGAGGAAAAAAATGCTTCTTTGTGTGTAGGGACTCTATTAAGTACTTATTAGATACAATGAACATAGAACCGTATCCAACATAAACACTCAAAAATAAAATGATAATAAAGGGATATGTTCCATGTAGGATAGAGATCATATGTCACAACTATTTGTTAAATAATTATTAAATATTTAAGATGAGTAATGGAATAGTTTTATTTTCTATGTATCCCAGAGAAGTGATAGACAATTTTCAGGGTTGCCCCCTGTCCTTTAAAGCCTCACTAACACAATAATGCCAACCCATTAAAAGCACAGTTGAAACACTGAAGGATGCTAGGAATTCAGGATGAGGAGATCCTTGTCTCTGTGGCACACTGAAAATATCAGGATTCTGAGTCTTGTGTATAATAAAGTGGAACAAGGACTAGTCTTCAGAGCTTCTTAAGTCCATGCTACTTTAAATTACTAGTATTTGATATTTCTAACATGGAATGTATAAGAAAAATATCAAAAGAAGAAAAAGGAGAAACAAATGTGGAAATGAAAAATAGATATTGTTCCCTGTTTCTTGTATTGGTTGGGAGCTGAAATCATCTCTGTGCACCTGCTGTTTAGTGGCTTCTTGTCTAAGCTAGAAGATTTTGATAACTGAGGTCATAAATTATTTAATAGAATATATAGCATACTGCCTTGATTGATAGGCAGGAAAACTCAGGTCAGAATTTATATTCCTAAATATAAGGAAAAGGTGGATGAAGCTTAGACAAGCAAAATTAGAATTGGCTATAATCAACACAATGCTGACAAAGCAGAGGGCTTTGTTCTCTCTCAGTAGTTATCGATGAACGATGGGTGCTTGAACTCTCCATTTTACTTTGCATAAAAAGCTACTATGATGAGTCAACTGCAGAGATTTTACAAACCAAAGTAAATTTGTCACCATCAGCTCTTCCATGGCTACCACTTGCCATACTCAATGGCCCTTTATGTAGTCTAGCATGATGAGAGTAAAAAAAAATGTTTTCTAGTGTGATTAGAACTCTTACAAAGAAGGATCTGGGTTCAGGAAGTATCCATTGGACTTGGGAACAGACTCAAGGTTAGGAAATTCCGTAGTTCATGATTCCCATTTGTTACATGTTTCTGTATAAAAGATATGGGGATTAATTATGCAGAGACAATACACTTGCCTCTGATATCTTATAGTGTCTCTTCCTGTTTACTTTTAATATAAAAATACATACTTAGAGAAGAAATGAACAGGAGGAGTAGGTGAAATTTCGCTTTTATGTGTATTTTACAAGTAATCTTGGTTTTTCCTTTATGATAAAACACAGTTATTTCATATGAGATACATTTGGAAGCAGTGTGCCAGATTCCTTTATCTGTTTTATGCTATTTGCCTAACATCTAAAACTACAGTACCACCTATGGCAAAACAAAAAAGAAAAATGCTAGAGCCATGAGTAGAATGCACACACCTTTTTGGGAGACATAGTTCAAGTAAGTATGACCAAGGGGAAAGAGAAAGGGAAGATGGCATACATGGAGGAATGTGGGAATGAATATTTGTGCTTAATCTTAGGTGAGCAACATAGATGTTGATGTTTAAGGAGCTCATAAGGTGGGATGGAAGGTCAGAGACCACTTAAGCCTTTATCAGGTATGTTTTGTAGATATGTAGCTGTGTGTAGACATTGTATCAGCATACAACATCATAGTAAGGAAATGCAGAGAGCATGAATGAGAAGGTTGAATGAGTCTCTGCTTTTACTTGTATTTCTGCCCTAATTAAGCACAAAAGTGCTCTCAACCATGTATCAGCCGTCATGGTATGGGTCTCACCAGGGAAAGATGCTTTGCAATTTCTCACAAAAGCCAAGTGAAGAAGTTGGCTGTGAGGAACTTGCAGCAAATCTCCTCATTAATGAAAATCTGTGTTTAAGGCGATTTGCTTTGGTTCACAGCTTATTTTCAAGATCAGGATTAATATTAATTGTAAATTTATGGAAAGTGGAAATACTTAAGAGGCAGCAGGTTCTCTGTGAATAGCTGTGTATGTCCTTTGGGGATACATGACTTGGAAGGATGTGGCTTGTACGGCAGGTTACATAACTGTATGATTATGGGCTGTGCATACATTCTTGATGTCCGGAACAGCTGCATGCTTGTAAAGGTTTGCATCTTGAAGTTGAGATAGAGACCCCTGGGCATTGTGAAGATTTGCATAAGGAGTTCAATATGGCTCACCTCTTCATGTACTTTGTAGTCATAACAACTATATTAATAGTAAATATTTATTGACACTTAATATGTGCAAGGCAGTTTACTCAATTTTTACAATAGTTCCTTGTGCTAGATTTTATTTTTATCCATATTTTAGAGAAAGGAATATGATTTACAGAAAGTTAAGGAATTTTTTCTAAGGATATGTAGCTAGTAAGTGATCCAGGCACAACTTTAAAACAGAGTGTTTCCAGAGACTGTATGATCAACCACAGGGCTAGCAGTCTCTGCACATATTCTAGAATTGGAAATTCTATTAAAGATAGATGAGAAGTGAGTTGTGTGTGTAACTTACATCCATGCAAAAAATATTTAGCTAATATAGCATGCATGAAAGCTACATAACACATGGCATACTTTATGAATTCTAAGGCACATATTTTATTCATAAATTAATATTTCTGAAATGGAATTTCATCTTGGAATAGATGATAAGAAATCATAATATTTTAATTTAATCTACTTGGTTCTATGTTTTCCTGTGCTCATGACTCATAAGATAAAACAATGTTGGTAGGTGTGTATATGTATGTTTTTTGGCTGAAGTTTGATACATCTAAAGAAACAAAGGATGTATATTTTCTTTTTTTTTTTTTTTGCGGTACTGAGGATTGAACTCAGGGGCATTCTACCTCCGAGCTACACCCCAAGCCCTATTTTTTATTTGTTAGTTTGAAACAGGGTCTCACTAAGTTGCGGAGGGTCTCACTAAGTAGCCGAGGCTGGCTGCGAACCCGGATCCTCCGGTCTCAGCCTCCCAAGTACTGGGATTACAAGTGTATGCCACCATGCCCGGCTTCATAAGATGCATATTTTCTGAGGAACAGGATCTATTAATAGAGTAGCAAACATGAAGGGATATTTTAAGAAAATTGCAGAACAAAATAAGTAATAAAAGCAAAAACTAACCTAGAATGTGTGAAGAACAGAGGATTACATGAAAATAAATGAGCAGCAACAAGGAGAACACATTAGGAAGTAGAATAAGGAAAGAATTTAGGAATTGGAGTCAAGCTCTCCCTGGTCAGAATTCTAGCTCTGTCCATGTTACACACTAGTGCACATGTTGCTGTCCTATTAGTGGGCCCTGTCCTCGAGGAAACATGTGTTTTCTATCTTTTGAGTTAGGGAAAATGCATCAGACTTTATCTAGAAAACAGACATGCACACACCCGCCAACATGCTTCCATCCACATACACATGTTTCCTAATTTCCAGTATCCTCAATTTTCTAATCTGAGAATTAAAAGAAGTCCATCACTGAGGTGATTTTCTAAGGAAACAAATAAGGATATGTATGAAAAGCTCCTGGCAAATATAATTATCCATTAGAACATGGTGATTGTTATTTTTTGCGGAAATGGGCCTGAATCACAAGCATTGTATTCTGCACCCTGTGCCTTATTACTTCATTAGCATTTAATTGTATGTGATGTTCCACTATACTGTGTTACTGGCAGCATCCTGTAGAATATTTCCATCTGTCATCTGTAATGCATCTTCAAGGGCAATGACAGCTTATGACAAGAAGGTGCTATCTCTCTTTCTGGGCATTTAATTCTAATTGTTCTATACATCACTTATAGAAACCAGAATTTAAGAAATCTTTTCTATTAATTGAAATATATATATTCTATTATAACTTTCAGATTATTGATTTTCTTTTTGTTTATTTGTACATTATAATTATACATCTTTGTTAGGTACAAACTGATAAAGGTATACATACACACATTTCTCATTTAACCATTCCCCAATTCCCAATTCCCACTCCACTCCCTCACCCTCCTTCCTTCTCAAACTCAGTTTAGTGATTGACTTTGATATGTTTGTGAAAGTTCATCATGTGCATTAGGGTGTTCTCCCCCATTACCTTCAGTTAAGTCAACTTCTTTGCTCAACTAAAGTTTCTCCGTCTTTGGAGTCCCTCTTATGTCCCACTTCTGCATATTAGGGAGAGCATATGATTTTTTACTTTTTGTGACTGTCTAATCTCACTCAGCATAATGTTTTCCAGGTCCATTCTGCAAATGATGTTTGTTCTTCTTTATGGCTGAGTAAAATTCCATTGTGTACATATCCCATAGTTTTGTAATCCATTTATCTGTTGATGGACATCTTGGCTGGTTCCATAGTTTGGCAATTGTGAATTGTGTGGCTGTAAACATAGATACACATGCATTAATCTGATAGTTTGGCTTCCATTCTTTTGGCTAGATACCCAAAAGTGGTATTGTTGGATCATATGGTAGGTTCATTCCCATTGATTTTCTATCTGTCTGTGTGTCATTACCAATATGTTCAATAAATTCTGTGCAAAATAGTCTTCCCATATTACTGTATTTCAGGCTAAATATACATATGATAATGCCTACCTTTTCTAAGGGATAAATCCTAAAAGAGCAACCTAAAAATTTCATAACTTTGTGTCCCTAGTGGGCGTGGGTGGGCACTGTACATTGACACTGATCCATCCTGCCACTGAAGGGTGGGGAAGTACGCTGTGGGATATCAGCATGTTCTTACTGTTAAGATTGAATTTATATTTTAGTTGGGAGTCAGTACACGACTCTCACTTTTTATATTTTGTTTTATGTTGAATTACATGTGATTTTAACTTTAAATCACATTTTGATCACCAAGAGATCAACGTTTGGGATGATTCAATATTTTCTGGTGACTAGCTCTTATGTTTTCTGCTTCCTACATTAGCCACCTGTTGCTAGAGTTGATGAGATGAGGTGGGAAAGAAAACTAAGGCATGGGATCAAAAGGCTTAGTTCTAGATTCTGATATCTACTTCATCCTCAAAAGAGGAAAAATGAGTTCATCACATTCAGAAAAGAAAATTAGGCCAGGTGTGGTGGCGTATGCTTGTAATTCCAGTGCTTGGGAGGCTGAGATTGGAGGATCTGGGTTCGAAGCCATCCTCAGCTACTTAGTGAGGCCCTCCGCAACTTAGTGAGACCCTGTTCCCTTTTCAAAATAAAGAATAAAAAATAGGGCTGGGTTGTAGCTCAGAGGTAGAATGTCCCCAGTTTCCATCCCCAGTACCACAAAAAATAAAATAAAGAACCAAATAAATAAAAATAAAAAAGGACCAAACATCACAACATTTTCCTTCTCAGGACTTAAGTTGGAAAAAAGAATTGATGCCTCGTTTTCATTTATTTTTGTCAATCGTTAAATATAAACAAGATCTTAGAGAAACAATGGCCAGGTTTCATCTTCATAGTTTTGCTGGCCAATGTTTGGATTTAGGAATATAAAACTACATGACCCTGCTAGGAATATTCAAGAAAGATTGTGTCTTTCTTAAATTTGAAAATCAAGCAACTAACAATTTACCTACCATGCAAAGGACATACAAAATACACGTTTAATGACCGAATACTTTTTTGATTTGGGTCAGATGTTGGGTCTTGTTATGCATGAATTTTATCCTAAATCAAGCATTCTATATTAGATTTAAATCTAATTTGTATATGCATATGCTTTATATAAGTTTTAAAATTCTACATCTTTTTCAAATCACTTTTTATCTCATGGGAAACTGAATGGTATTAGAGGAAGACATTGCGATATGAGGCTATATCCCTGGATTCAAATCCCAACTGCATCTCTTTAATATGTTGCATAACTTTAAACAGGTAATTAAGTTGACTGAGCTTTAGAATCTGAGTCTGTAAAATGGAAATGATAATACCTACATCCTAGGGCTGTTATGAAAATTACATAAATTTATAATATGTCACCTAGGAGGAACTCTGCAAATGCCACTTCCTCTTCTGTTCCCTCTAAATTACTCAGAAGACTTCAGGTTATCTGCCTTTTGCTTAATTGTAATCTAGGCATGGCTAGTTAGTAAAGAATAATTTTTAAAAAGAAAATTAAAAATGGTGTACTACTATTTCAGTAACCCTGCTATATTATAATCTATAGTTGGTTTCTAAATCCTGTGTTGTAAATACAATTTATGAAAAGCATATCACCTGTGTAGTATATGGACTATGTGATGCTATTCCTCATTCCAGCACTTTGACAAACATTATTTCCTGTTGTTCTGGGTAGAAAAGATCAGGCATACAACCAATCAACAGGGAGGCCCACTGATAGTCCCCAGATCAAATAGTTGGGTAAGACACAGACATTTTAAAAGCTGATTATTTTTAAATCTCTTGCTGGAAGTTACAGAATCTAGTAAATGTTAATTTTTGCTGAAAATCAGAGATACTTAATTAAGTCATTCAATATTAACAAAATTCTTATTATAAAATAGATGGTTATAGAATTGCCCTGAAACTAGGACAAACATTTCTGACTGTGGAAAGAGAATATCAGAGATTAAATCCACACCTATTATTCTCAGATAAAATAGGTGTGAACAAGAAAAAATACTAAGTGTGAAGGAAAACACCCAGGGAAGTTCTACTCCACTACTTGGAGTTCCTGAAGAAAGTGTTTTTTAGGGTTCATAAGGAGAGCGGATATTGCTAAGACAGCCATTCATGTATGTACAGCGGCCCATGATTTTTAAGGAGTTATTTGGTACTGCCACTTTGCAAAAAAAAAAAAAAAGTAAAAATGAGACCTATTTTCATTCAAGAAATTGCCTAGTGTTGATCTTCAAACAAAGCCTTCTGATTCTAGGTCCACAGCAATTTGCTCTCTAACCAAAGACTTGCATGATCACATAATTGTTATTATTTATTTATTTATTTATTTATTTATTTATTTATTTATTTATTTTGGTCCTAAGGATTGAACCCAGGCACATTCTATCACCAAGCTACACCCACAACCCTATTTTATTTTTATTTTGAAACAGGATCTCACTAGGTTGATGAGAGTCTCAATAATTGCTGAGGCTGTTCTCGAACCCGTGAGCCTCCAATCTCAGCCTCCTAAGTACTGGTATTACAGGCATGTGCCACCTCACCTGATAATCACATAAATCACATAAATAAAGACCATTGCATTCCGCATATATTTTCATGAACATTTAAGCAGCACTTCTGTACTCTCTTAAAGTTGAATAGCTTATTAGAAATCTGTTCTAGGGGATCTCTTTATTAAAGCCAGGTCCAATATTGATCAGGATTTATCATTTACTGGCAAGGTCATTGGCTTGAATAGATCTAGAGTAATTCTGAAATGCCAAATTCTGTTAGAAAGCAATTGATTATAAACAAAATTAAAATGTAAAAACTGCTTTTATTGTCTTTTGTTTTCTTTAAATCATGATATGTAATGAATCTTTGTATTTCTGTATGTATGTATGTTTGTATGAATGCATATATTTATTTATTTGTTCTGGGAGTTGAACCCAGGGGCATTCTATTTCCAAGCTACAACCACAGCCCTTTTTATTTCTTATTTGAGACAGGGTCTTGCCAATTTGCTGAGAGTCTCACTAAATTGCTGAGGCTGGCTTTGAACCTACAATCCTCCTGTCTTAACCTCCTGAGTACTAAGATTGCACACATGCACTGATACTCCTTGCTGTATTTATATATATGATTATCTCCGTCAGTTGTTTGGATCACTACCATACAGCGTAGAGGGTGGAGGACTTATTTGCTTACAGTTCTTGGAGATTTCTGAGGTTCAGTCCATGTCAGGCCAGGTCTGTAGAGCTCAAGGCATGTGGTGGGAAGCAGAGAGAGGGAGAGAACAAGCCTCTGCTCTCACTTCCTGGAGGCCACAAGCAAGAGAGGGAGAGAGAGCAGAGGGAAGAGAGACCTGAAGTAGTCCTCAAGACCACACCCATGGATCCCTTCTTGGCAACCAACTCCCACCTCCAACATGACTGCCTGGTTTCTGTGAGGGCTAGGGGATATTCTAAATCTAAGCCATATTTTATATGTATATGTGTATGTATATATGTATATATATATGTGTGTGTGTGTATATATGTATGTATATATATGTATGTGTTATGTATACTTTTTTGATATGCATATATATTATATGTAACACCAAACCTAGTGTATATAGTATATGCACTTGTATTATATGAATCATTTATATAATGAAACATATATATATATATGTATATATATATATATATATATATATGTTTGTGTATATATGTGTTTATATATAAACTGAGAAATTTTATTTGGTATCAAAACTGAATTTAAACTTTCAAGATATCACTAAACCATCCACAGGGTATGTGCAAATGTAAGTTACCAAATATCCTGGCCTGATAGCTAGGGGAAATTGGATTATTATCATCATTCTTAAACCTCTAGATTCTCCTGAGGATCTTGGAGTTGCTGAGAGGTTGGTGGAAGGGTATAGAGGCTGGAGTTGATATTAATCCCTATAGGCTTCTTTTCCACATGAGTGTCCTGTCCTAAGGGCTAATATTTTACTTGACCAAAGGGTCGCAAGTTACTAGAAAGTTTAAAACCCATGGATTTGTGGGATACCCTGAGAAATCAAATCCATTGCAAGTGTCAGAAATGTCACCATTCTATACTAACAAGCATTTTCCTGCCTTGTGTATATAAATAATCCTCCTGCGTGTTCAAAGCCCAAGGCAAGTGTTATTTTAGGAATCCTTCGAATCTCTTCTCTTCCTGCCTATTCTATTCTGACACAGAATTTTTCAAAAATATGCCCTTAATTGTCACATGGGTTCTCAGAGATGCTATTTTTGTTCTGTATACTACTACAAGCCTGTTCTCAAGTCAAAGGATTTAGGAAACGAAATTCCTACTACAATCCAGGCTATGTATACTATCAGCCCCCCTGGTGTCCTGGACCTCAACCTCTATAAAAATTTTGGAAGATAATTTATTTGCATTGTGGCCCACTTGTACCTTCCCTCTATTAATAGTGCAAGCTACATATATGCCTGAAATATTGCCTTTTTTTTTTGTCTAAACAGCTCCAAGAAAACAATTAGATCTACATTATCTTGTCTTCTCTTCTCTTCACCATCCATTTGAAATTTGCTTTCTGCATTCTCTTCCCAACCACAGTTGGTTAATATGGTTGCTTCATCTTGGGCCTTTCCCTCTAGAAAAATACCTCTGGCCACCCAAATCTCATGCAGTTACCCCACCCAACATGTTATGATCTTTCTGACTAATGCCCCACACCATCTCTCATCCTCTCTCCCATCCAGGGATTGCAAGTTTTGTCTATTTACTTATTTAGCAGTTCTTAACTGTTTGCCAAAGGAAGTCAAACCAGAAAAAGAGAAGAGTGAACAAATGCACAGAGCCTAGGACCTCAAGCAGATTTGAGTAGAGTGGGAGAGATCTCCAACTAAATCAAGTAAAGAAACCTGACAGGTTATGATAAAACAATGTAGTATAGGGTGATTTAACAGAGGTTCTAACTCTTGTTTCTAGGCATTGAGGAAAACTTTCTCAGAGGTACAAAAAGGAATGGTCAAATGAAGGACAAAACTGCGGATAGTATGAAAGACAGTCATTGAAAGAACAATATGGTAAAATTCTGGTTTAGAGAGAAAGCATGGTGTTTGAAGGATGAATGGATCTTCAGTGAATTAGATCTTAGTGAGAAGGACAATGAAACAATAGGAGGTAGCAGCCAGGTTGAGTGATGAAACTGTATCAATTATTTTAAGAGTTTATACATTGTTCTTACAACAAAAGGGGCTATCAGAAGATTTTAAAGTGAATGAACTAATGATTTGGCATTTTAAAATGATTATACTGGCCACAGTGGGAGGATAAGTAGATAGAGGAGGACTAGGAGTACATACACACATTCTTTTTAGCACCTAGTATATTGGCTTGAAGCCACATGTCCTTAAAGTTGCTTTTTTGTAATCTGTAGTAGTAATTTGTATTTCCATCCAGAAACATTTAAAAATAAGGAGATTTGGCTTCCTTAAGCCATGAAACTTTATTTCTTCTGCCACTTTTCTAAACTCTTATTACTCAAAACATGATCCATGGACCAGAATAATGAGCATATACTGGGAGATATTTAAATTTGTAAGGAGTTGTTCTCATCCTAGACCTACAAATCCAAATCCACATTTTAACAAGTTCCCCAGTTGGTTTGCTTGCACATTAAAGTTTGAGAATACTGTTTTAGAAATCACCTGTAGATTGCCTCAACCTTTAATTCTACCTCTATGTCTTATAGTCAAATATAAGTTTATTAGTGAGATTAAATATAAGCATGTGTATAAACACCAAAATATCTTTCAACTTGATAGCTTTAAATATAATAAGTAAAACCCCAAAATTATATTTCTATCAGAATCCTGGACCATGATGGATAGATTACAAATTTAATTAATTGTAGAAGTGGAGACCTTAATAAATGAAGATTTGCCCTAAATTTATCTCTAGTATAGTATATACTTGTGCCTTCCAATAGTCCAACTGGGAGTCATGTCATCCTATAGTATGAGAGCATGGCAGTACCAAGATTTCAGCTTGTGGACAGCTGTTTTCAGTATACCTGGTGACCTTTCTTTAACCATGCTCTCATGAAATGTTTGCTTAGGCAACTATTTTACTTCTAAATATATATCCCAAACTACTCATTCTGCAATACCCACAAAGGCCAATTTCGTACTCAGTGAAACGCAAGTGATAAACTAATAAGAAGCTATGAATAGTTTCTTTTTAAGAAGGAACTTTTAGTGTGTTGTTTTGACTGTGTAGTCAACATCTCAGTTCTTTCTCTCTAATCATCTCAATTTCTCTTTTCTATAACTTCTGTAATTTGCTATCTCCAAAAGTATTCAAGAATGTTAAGAGCTAGGCAACCACATAGGATAGTAAAAATAAAGAAGGATGTAAAGGTAAGATCTGTGCTCTGATCTTTGTGACAATACTAATTAGCTGTGACTTCATACATAGGATTGCTCACTGGGCCTACACATCCTTATCTAGAAAGTCGAAGCAATAGACCAGCCGATCTCTGAATATATTAAGATTACACATGCATTTCATTTATCTGAAAATTGGTAATCCATATGTGCTGCATAATGATGGAAACACTTGGGAAGCATAATGTCCAATTAACCAGCACACGGCTATTTCCCAGGCGTCCTGAATTAGTGTCAATGCACACTCCCACATGCAAGTAGCTTCTCTCAATCATGCTCCTCTAAGTGGCAATTTTTGCCAAGTCTAACCAGCACTTGCTTTGACTTGTTGCTGTTTATTTCTTCCCCTAAGCTAACTAAAAAATTATACCTTTCCTGAAGCTTATGCCAGATGCTCTCATCCCTGCCTTAAAAATCAAGACAAAAATGTCTTTTAGAGTCAGATTCATTTGCTCTACCAGCAAGGCTTCCAGGATACCATCCTTATGCAAACACTTGCAAACTAAAATGGCTCAGCCCCCCTTGCCTTCCTTTCCCTACAGATTCTGAGGGGCTCTCCCTTGTCTTTCAGGGCTTGTTAATTGCTGTACAAATACTCAGTTAGTCTTTTCTTCCCTGCCATTGCATTTCTTAAGCATTTCTTTGTGCTTCCAGTACTCCCACTTTAAATAGCATGATTGCAATATAACCAAAGCCAAATTTTTTCAGACTTGAAGGTCAGTAATTCAACATAATGTCTAATATGGAGGAACCAATTTTGACTGCTCTCTTTGCCCAGTCTGAAAACAGCCATAGATTTTCCCTTTTGGAAAAGTAGTCTTCCTCTAGCCTTCTAACAATAGCAGTAGCCACAACAACATTTATAATCTGTGAAAATTGACATTATACCAGGCACTGTACATGTATCTTCCCATTTTAGGCTCAAAATTAGCATACAAGTACTACTTTCCTTGCATTTGCCATAGGGTTCCCAGCTGGTGAATGGCACAGCAGCGATTTGAATCTGGATTATTGGAGCCCCTAGTTCTTCCTCCAACTCAGATATTGGCTGCTTTTCTCCTAATGCAGGTTTTATGGTTAGTGACAAGCACTATGACACTCTAGCTTATCATCCTTCCAAAAGGAGAATGGCCAAGAGAGAGGACTAGTGTTTGGGGTTGCATTTGATGTCCTTTGTTTTCCTTTTTGGCTTTCTTTCTTCCTCCATTCCAAAACCCTCTCCCTGTATGTGGATTTAAAAAGTTCAGTATATTCTATCACTTCCCAATTTTTCTAGAACAGCATTTCCCTGGTTTTGTTTGCTTTAGATTCTCCTATGAAATCTGAGATACAGTAGCCTAAGGTATGGCTCAGTAATCTGCATTTTAAAGCAACCCCCCTACACACACACATACATACATACACACACACACACACACACACACACACACACACACACACCAATGGATAAACATTATGAAAAACACAAGAATATCCTGTGCTTTGTCCTAAGTGTGGAATAACCTGGCTGGAAAAGAGTATAGATGAGTCCTTGTACCTTTCCTCACTGAAGTATTCCCCTAAACAAGAGTATTTTATAGTAAGCTTGTCAATTAGTTTTACTATTAGATCCAGAGCTTTTTCAATTCTGGAATATTTAGATTATTCCCCCATGACCTCCCACACTGCACCTTATTTTCCCCATGAGCTTTTCTGAAAGCAATGAAGATACTTCTCTGTTTTGATCCCAAACATTTTCACCTAGGTTATATTATCCTAGGAAATTAAACTGGCATTTTCTTTTTTCCCATTCTCAAGATTTATTTATCTTAAGCAGAAAAGCTCTGAATCTTGTCTCTAACACTTGTTAGCCCTGTTACCTGGGTAAGTTACTTATCTACTTTTGGTCGGTTTCCTCTTCCTTGTTTATAAAAGGGAGGAGAGATTGTAGTATTTATGTTACAGAACTGATACAAAGATTAAAGAATTAAAGGGTCAATGACCCTGTGTGGCTTACTTACTTCATAGCATAAATGGAAAGCTCCCTCAAAAATTGCATAGTGCACAACCTGAAGGCTGTATGAGGTCGCCCTCAAATGAACTGATAATATATTAAAAGTATAGCATAATTCCTGGTATTACCAACCTAAAGTGGTACCTATTTTCTGATATTTATCCTTACGTTTGACTATTTCTGTCTGATTCATTTTTATATCCTTGAAATACATTCATTGTCTACTTAGTAATATTAATTCTACTTGCTAACTAAGCTTGAATTATCGATCATGGGCCTCTGGTAACTAGGCTAGTTAGGAGAGGAAGGGGCCCTAACACTACCTGAACTATCAATTTTTCTAAACCTACTTTTTTCCTCTCATTTTAGTATGTTCATAACCAATAATTTGCCTTTGTAAAATGGTTAGTTGAGGATAACGGTATGGTCCACAACCCCAGAAGCATCTCTCTTCTCTCTGTGAAATACTAGTTGGCCCACTCAGAGATTGAACTGACTACCTTGACCTCATTAGCACTGCACTCCAAGCAGCTGAGCATTTTGCTTTCATCATTTTAATAATGTGACAATGATTATAAAGATACAGCAAGCGCGCTACTGAATCTAGAAAATTCATTATTCACATTAGTGATGCAAATCAGGGGAAATATGCATAAGAGAGGGTGAATTAAAGTACTCACATAGAAATCATAGATCTGGCAAATAGGTTTAAGAGTGACTCAGTGCTATATGAATCTGTGTAATGAATATGTGATATATGAGTGTTGTATAGGTATGAGGTAGGGGAAAAGAGAAAAATGGTGGAGGAATTGAAAGGGAAGAAGAGAAAGAAGAAAGTGTGGAAGAAGAAGAGAGAGAAAGAAAGAGAAAGAGGCTATATTTCCATTAGGCAAAAGAGTAATATGTATGATAACAGACAGAATTGCAGGTGTGAAGACAATAGGATAATCTTTTAAATACCACTGAAGCAAACAGTTTGGCAAGAGAAGAAAGAATGTATTATCTGTTTAGCACTGTACCAGCTTTATTTTTGGTACTTTTGAACAAAAATATTTAACAGAAAACTGTGTGGATGTGCGTGTGTGTGTGTGCACACGTGTGTGTGTGTTGTGTGTGTGCACACGTGCGTGTGTGTGTGTGTGTGTCTTCTGATTCACAAATAGAAATCAGAGAATTGGGGACATAAAATCAAACAAATTGGACAAGATTCCTGCCACATAAAGCTTACATTCTAACAGAAGGGTTAGACACAAAATAGCTCTATGAATATGATTAAATGAATAAATACATTGACAAAATCTGTGATTCAAATTAAAACTTGAATGTGTAGGAAGAGGTGAGTGTGACAGAAGATTCCATCATGAATGTTTTTATATATTTAAAGTAGGGACAAACTTTTTGGTGGTATCTTAATTGGGGAAAGTGTACCAGTTTAAGGATGTCTCACAGGACTGACTCTGAGATTGTGGATAGAAGGTATGTCTGCCATTCTGCGTTTAAAAGATATCTGAGGCTTCAAAAACAAAGAAATAGGCCAAGCATGGTGGTGCATGCCTATAATCCCACTACTTGGGAGGCTGAGACAGGAGGATCAGGATTGCAGGTTTGAGGAAAGCCTCAGCAAATAGTGAGACTTTCATCAACTTAGTGAAACCTCATTTCCAGATAAGAAATAAAATTGCACTGCGGGTATAGCTTGAAGATAGAATGCCTCTGGGTTCATTCTCCAGTACCACCAAAAAACAAAAACATAAACAAAAACAACCCAAACCAAATACAAAGCAATAAACAAAGCCCCCACTTGTCCATAGCCTCCCAGTCCATAAGACTTGATCAACCACTTTTTCTAAACCTCCTCTGACTAAGACCTTGGTGATCTGTCTCTGGCCAAGGCTGGTGCTGCTGGTCCCATTAGCACAGTTTACAAAAGGCAGTGAACAAGGTACACAGCTCCAGAGAAGGCTCATCTCCAGGAATGGTTCTATTCTCCCTCACCTCACTCCAACTCCCTCACCATTAGAGTGAGCTTAGGTGACATGAGTTTAAGACTTTACAGTTCCAAGTTCAAGACTCATGAGAAACTTTGACCTCTTGGTGCCTCAGGCCCTTCTGTAACTGGGATCTTCATTCCTTCTCCACTTCAGTTGCCTAGCAACACAGCCACACTTAAAGACCAACCTCAGATTGGTCTTCCCTTGGGGCTCATAATCACTTTAACATCTCTGTCTCCTAATTTCTCACTCCTATTCAATCTTCCTTGATGGCTACCATAACCTCTGCTCCCTTGACCATTTTTGCATTCTCACAGTTCATAAGCTTGCTTCTGTCTTCATTTGTCTTTCTACCCAACATGGACCTATTGCCAGACACTTCAGTTTTCATATGCTTGCATTCGAACATTTTCCAATATTTCTCACTCTAGAATCTTACACTTTCCTTGTTTATGTTATGATTGAAACCTGTAAAGAGGTGTTACTTTATTTGTTTTATCATTGGGTTTGCTAAAGTTCATATTATCTAATTAATAAATGAACATTTCAATTCATTTTTATATCATTCCAAGCTACTGAAAACATTTTATTGATTTAGCAAACATTTAATGAACACTTGTCAAGTCTAGACACTATTTTAGGTGCTAATGTTGTGACCATTACTGAACAATTATGTTATCTTTGTCCTTGTGATTGGTCCCAAAAGTACAAACCCCAAGAAACTAAGGGAGAGAAAAAGATACATGAGAAAGAAAGAGAGAAAATTTTGTCAAATAAGGCCCTTGAATTGAGCTATTTCTGAAGATCTACTCAAAGACTTTTCAGTTACATAAAGCAATAAATTTCTTTCCTGTTTAAGTGACTTGGTGTTTGGATATTGTAATCTGCAACCAAAAGAGTCCTGAATAAAATAATATAGTTATTTGCATATATATATTATTCTCTCCTATGCAATCATAAGCCACTTGAGATAAAAGACTATGCTATGCATTTTGTATTCTTCAGAATGCTTTGCACATTGTAAGTGTCCAATAAATATTTATTGAATGAATAAATCTATTTATAAAAGAGCTTAAATTTGGATTGATGCAGTCTTCAGACTTCTCTAGAGTGATCTGGATAATGAATAGCATCACATAGCAGGTCTTAAAAATATTCCATATCTCTAAATGGGAATGTCGAGCTCTCATCCAAACTTCTGCTCTTCCACCTTTATTATTTTTTTCTGCATCCCCATTTAGCATTTACTCAGAAAAGAGAACAGAGATACCTAGATGGCTGTGGTCTTATTAGTAGCTGTGAGAATCCCAGACTCTGAATATAATGTAACTGAAAGAAAAACAATAATAACTGGAAATTTGGAGTTTTATTCTTTCTTGATATAGTTGCAAGCTTCTCTTTTGCAGGCATACCATTGAGACTCTCCATTTAGATGTATATCTTAGCAAGTAATAATAAGAACAAGACAGTGAAAGATTATTGTTTTCAGTTTCTCTCTCTCTCTCTCTCTCACACACACACACACACACACACACATACACACACACACTAAAACAGAAGCCCAATAGATGTCCAGGGCATGCATCTGCAAGGAAAGATCACCCTGACTCACAGTTAACAGTTCTCCGTTTCTATATCCAGGAAGACAAGAATACAAAGAGACAAATCATTTCATTTAGAAATAGGTCCCCTGTGCACATCTGAAGTCAGGAATGTCAAAAGGACCAAGAACTCTTCCCTGAAGCAGACAGAATGTGGGTGGCGGCAAACAGAATGATATATTTAAACATTTAGCAGGAAGGAAATCCTAGACAATCACAACAGCATCCTTATTAATTGCCAATTTTAGAGGCACTCTAGCATACAACCACTTTCTCCTGTCTTATTACTTGTTGGAAATGCTAGAGGATTTAGGGTGGGAAAACAAGAAAAAAATCATCTGTTTTTCTCTGGGTGTGCATGTGTGTTTTAATTATCCCTCCTGAGATATATTTTTGCATGGTTGTGCCTTCAATCTGTTGCTTGCAGTTTTGTTTTTTGACAGCATAGCTTATATTATCAGTAGTTGCCAATTTTGTCTTGTGCTTTGTATTTTGAGAAGGTGGGGCAATTAGGGCAGCCAGCAAGCTGTCCACACTGCTCACCATTTGGGAAAGGCTAAACTGCTTACTATTTAAAGAAATGTAAAGCACAAGAGCTTTTCCTGCACCCTGCTTCCTGGGTCAGAGCTCATACTGCTGAGGGATAATTTAGAAGTAGATTTCCAGGCTCCTATTGGTTTGATATTCATAGATAAATTTTTTTGAAAAAATAACCAGGTTACTGTCAAGATCACTCCAACTATAGCAATAACTAAGCCAGTGGAGTAGCAGAGTGCACACTAACAAGCAGCCAACTTCTTACATCACAAATATAATAGCTACCCTGTCTCTAATAGCAAGTGCTAAATATTCAACATTCTACACCTGCCTACAGATATGGAGATCTTTTAAAAATACTGATGTGCAGAAATCTCCCTAAACCTTTGCTGTGTAAGAATGCAAATAATCCTTGATTCAAAACAGGGTGTGTTCTTAAAAAAGCAGAACTTTCTTTTTTGAAGGATTTCTTGAATAATGGGATGGAAACAGAAAAGAGATTTCTGTGAAATGATGTATATTATTAAATGAAAATATATAAACTTAGACTGCTGCATGGTTAATTGCAGAAGTGTATGTGGCAAGCAAGACTCATGAGCTTTATAATGTTGCAAAACTGCAAAGATGCAGGCAAGATAGCAAATTTAGGTAGCAGTAGAAGTTAGGATATAGAGATATTAGCCAGAATATTAAAATTCTAAATACTTAAATGACATGTTTTTATTTAGCCTTTTCCTGATCACAAAAAAAATATATATATTCCAGAAGAAAGCTATCACAAAACACCCCCTTGGTTGGCCATCCGTGGTTTACCTTGGTTAATATGTTAGCAGATTTTCCTAGTCTAGTCTTTTTTTCTGTGCACTTTTAGGTTTACAAATACTTTAGATGAACTAAATGTTGATTCTATAGTGACGTTATTCACATCATTCCCATCTTCTTATTAACATTTGCTTTCATTACTGTTAAACCAGAGTTTAAAATCAGGCCTTCTTAATCTCTGTCCCTTTCCTCTTCTCCATTTGTAAGTCAAAATTGAGGGAATAATGTGTGAATAATAAAAAAGCCTCACTATATCAAGACCATTCTCTCAGATTCCTGCCCCAGAAATTTCGGCAGTAACTAGAGTTTACCAGAGGTAGTTAAGGACAACCTAGTATTCAGTCTCTCCTAGATGGAGCAAAGAGTAAATGGAGAGAATGTTGGCTACCTTTAATATTTATGGTATATATTGTCACTATCCATCAAACCAGGTCTCAAATATTTTCTTTCATTTTCTTCTCTTTGTGGTATGGGTTAGAGACTTTAGTATCAAGACCTTTATGTACCTGTATTAGTCTATTCAGTTTATCACAGCAAAGTACCATAGACTGGGTGACTGAAAGAATAGAAATGTACTTTCTCACAGATATAGAGGCTAAAAGTATCTGATTAAATTGCCAGTTCATTCAGTTTCTGGTGAGGGCTCTTCTGGCTTCTTGCTATGTCCTTACATAGCACCATAGTTTGATTCATAAGTGACACCCAAAGGGAACATTGTAAAAGCTTGGTCCCCAGAGCATTGCCATCAGGAGGCAGTGTCATTTTTAAGAGGTGGGTCATAGCGAGTGGTCTTTGGTTATTGAGGGTGTGCCTGAAAGGAGATTATGGAGCCCCAGCCTCTTCTTAGTTCTCTCTTTTTGCTCCCTGACCATGAAGTGGACAGTTTTGTTCTGCCACATGCTACCACTGTAGTGGGATGCCTCACAACACATCCAAAAACAATGGAGTCAACTGATTATGGACTACAACCTCTGAACCTTTTTCTGTTTTTACCTTGATTACCTTATGTTTTTATTATAGTAGCATGAAGCTGACTAACACATGTGGCCTTAGTTCAGTTGTGTGTGGGGGTGGTGAAAGGAGAGACAGCAAACTAGAGAGATGAAGAGTTTTGGCATCTCTCTTTATAAGGACACTAAATCTATTGTATTAGTGCCCAACTCTTTTGACCAAATTTAATCTTAATCATTTTCTTAACAGCCTGTATTAGTCAGCATTTGCTAGAGTAAAATAACTCACAGGATATGTGTATGGTAAAACACATATGAGATCATTTTGCAGTCTGAAGCAGTGTAGTCCCAAGTGGCCACCTGCACATGAGGAGTCAGGGAAATCAGCAGCTGGTCAACTGGTCCAAGTGCTAGAGTCTCAGAATAGAAACAACCAATAATGCAGTTCAAGTCCAAGATGGAAATGCCAGGAAATTCTCCAAAGAAACAATGATGAAAGTCTAGTTCAAAGAGCTGAAGCCTGATATCTCAGGCGAGAGTAGATGTTCCTTTCTCAGGAAGAACCATGCATTCCTTCAAATAGCCTTCTCCTTCATTTTATCCAGTTTCTGTGCCTGTCAGAACAGTGCTGCCAGCTGGGCGTGGTGGTGCACGCTTGTAATCCCAGCATTCAGGAGGCTGAGACCGGAGAATCTGGGTTCGCGGCCAGCCTCAGCTACCTAGTGAGGCACTCAGCAACTAATGAGACTCAGTTTCAAAATAAAGAATAAAAAATAGGGCTGGGGGTATAGCTCGGAGGTAGAATGCCCCTGAGTTCAATCCCCAGTACCGCAAAAAAAAAAAAAGAAAAGAAAAAAGAACAGTGCTGCCCACATTCAGGGCAGGACCTTTCTTTAATCTGCATTTAATATTTAATAAGCCAATCATCTCATCAACATACCCAAAATCACATAATCTTAGGTGTTTCACAATCCAGTCAAGTCGACTTTCAAGATTAACCAACCAAGGCTACCTCCCCAAGTACAGCCACACTGCAGAGGTTAAAATGTCCACATCTAAATTTCAGAGAGATGGGGACACAAACATTCCATTCATAATAATATCCTTATGATATTTACTCTGCTTTATTTTAAGGAGTTAAATTTGGGAGAAATATATGACAGCACAGGGCAACTAGGCAAAGAAAATAAACAGAACAAGTATGGAGCAAATTCTGTAAGTGCTAAAGGATCTAATGTCAAGGATATATATGACTAAGAAGATAAAAGGCAATAAATTGAAGTTTACATGCCCATTACATGATATGAGCTAAGTAACAGGAAAGGTTTAAAAAAATTAGTTTCCAGTGATCTAAACCAATTCCAAAAATGATCTGTGGCCCAGATGTAGAATAGATTCCTTTTTCTTCTTTCTTTTTTATTTCCTTTCTTTCTTCTCTCTTCTCTCTCTTCTCTTCTCTTCTCTTCTCTTCTCTTCTCTTCTCTTCTCTTCTCTTCTCTTCTCTTCTCTTCTCTTCTCTTCTCTTCTCTTCTCTCTCTCTCTCTCTCTCTCTCTCTCTCTCTCTCTCTCTCTCTCTCTCTCTCCCTCACTCCCTCCCTCCCCCCCTCTCTCTTTTGGTGGGAGTAGGGGAGTAGGGAGTAGGGAAAATAGCATCTTGCTGCTGTTGACCATGCTGGTCTCAAGCTACTCATGAGCTTGGTGAACCTCCCACCTCAACTTCCCGAGTAGCTGGTAGCTGGGACTATAGGTGTACATCACCATATGCAGCTAAAATACTGTTCTTGATGTGCTTGCAATAGAAATTTTGCCTTGATGAAGGTGAAGAGTATTGCTAGAGAGCTAATGGAGGAACTAATTAATGATAAAATGTAATATGAACAGAGGACAATTTATACTTATTAAGACTGCTTTTTCTCAGGAAGACAGTTTGATATGAAAGATTACATGATTCAGACATGAATCATTACATGATTCAGATGGATCAAGACAGTCAGGTAGGATTTGGTACAGAGATGAGAAATTTTAGGAGCACATGGGCCATCCCCAATATCTCATGCTCATTTCTCACCTCTAATTTCTTTTTCTACTTATACTTACAGTGTTTCTGACTGAAACACTTGAAAATGCTAACAAGTCCAGGATATGCATATATTACTGGTTTGAATAGTTGTGTCAAACACAATAAAGCACTCTCAGAAGGATAGAAAGATCCATATTTCTCTTAAGCGTGTACAAGTGTTTTTCTCAGAGATAAATCTGAATCCCAGTGTAAACAAACAGATATATTAAGGGTGAAATTGTATGAATATCCTTTAACACAAAGTTATTAAAGGATAAAACAAAATTGTTTATCATATCTAAAGTAGTAAAATGAGTTTATATTTTGGTTTAAGTGGGGTCTGGTTACCAGCCTCTGATTAAACTTTTCCTAATTATGTGCTCTAGTGATATGTAAATAGCCCCTGAAAGCTGAAAAGCAACAAATGTGGCAGAATCTGCTACCTTTTCTCATATCTATCCATTCCTTAGTAATATTAAAAGTCTTTTCTTTTAGGCGGGTAAATGACTGTTCACAATAAGATTCTCTTTCCCAGCTCAGAACCTCCCCTCAAGGTGCTCATGGCTCTGTAACCAAATTATAATCAGTAATATGTAATCAGGAAGGTCATGCAAACTTATTGGAAACTCCTTCAAAAGGCAGCATGTTGCCAGGCATGGTGAAGTACATTTGTTATCCCAGTACTTGGGAGACTGAGACAGGAGGATCAGAGGTTGGCAGCCAGCCTGAGCAACTTAGGCTCTCTGCAACTTAGTGAGACCCTGTTTCTGTAATAATAATAATAATAATAATAATAATAATAATAATAATAATATTAATAATAAAATAGGGTTAAAGATATAGCTCAGATGTAAAATGCCCCTCACTTCATTCTCCTGTACCCCTCCAACACACAAGAGGCAGCATTTGCATATCCTTTGCTCTTTCTTCCTAACCCCTCCCTTCCTTCTTTCTTTTGACCAACATATGAGGGTATAGGCATCAAACTGCACTATGATATGACTTTGAGAATGGAAGCCATATCAGAGCAATAAGATAGGGAAACCTGGACCCTAGGATCTTAAGAATCAGAGCTTCCAGACAACCCTAGAACATTTCAAGGCTCTGATAGGGAAATAAGTTCCAGTTCTGTGTATTTCTCTTTGACTCAAAGCTGAGATAAATGCCAATAGAAATATTATGATGCCATTCAAAAGCAAAGCTACCCATCAGCCTTCTTTCACTGTAAGACTGATAAAATTGGATTATAAGATTCTATTTAGGGAGGACAAGACACAAAAGATAACTACTCACTTGAGTCTGAATGGGGAAAAATGGATTTTTTATTCTTGTTATTTGTCCCCTGGGCAAAAATTCAACTGTTTATATCAATCACACAACTAAGTGGTTCTGGATTAGGATGACACAGTTTTCTTCTTTTCTCCAACCTCTTTATATCTGTTCTTTTTCTTGCATTTATTCTGAGACTCTTATCATCTAGAAAATAAGTATATGAGATATACTGGAAGACAAGCTATGATCCATTATATTCTGAAATATATATTTTCTATTAGCAAAGATCAAGGTAAGGGAGTGATAGAAAAGCAAGAAAAGAATCATATCAACAGATACTGGAAAGTCTGTTATGTGCTAGATCTGTTTGTCAGAAAATCAAGTCTTTGGTATAAGACACTATCCTGTTCCAATCCAGTAGAGCCACACAATGAACTAAAAGAGAGCAAGAATTAGGCAAAAATTTGTGCATAACAGCTTACTATCTCCTAGTTAATATTCAAACATTTGGCCAACATCAAAGTGGATATCGAGAGTAAGGACAAGGCAGTGTATATATCATATCTGTTTATAACCTCTAAACTTTGATCAATTTGCTTTCTATCTAAGACCAACCAAATATAATGTACAGCAAAGATGTAACCTAGAGAATAACAGAAACTTGGGTAAGAACATTAACTTGAGACAGAATAAGAGCAGACCTCTAAAAACCATTAATGATGATTTTAAAATGGTTAACAGAATAAACTTCAGAAAATTATTTGTTCTTTCAGTAGTAAATAAGAGCGCAATATGGGCATTAGGGGTGTAGCTCAGTGATGGACTTTGCCTAGCATTGCACAAGGCCCTTAGTTAGATTCCTAGCACCACAAAAAGCAAAAAAAAAAAAAAAATTGTGTTCATGGAAAAAGAAAAGCAATAAGGAGAGAATGGTGTGAAATGAAAAGACAATAGAGTATTAGCCTATAATTGATGGAGGGTTTGAGAACTGTTTGCAAAGAAACCTGCATAAAGCAAAAATATGATATAATAACTAAAAAATCATATTAATAATATAGTTGAGAAATTCCCACATAATTTAAAAAATACAAAAAGCAGGAATTTGGAAAATGTGTGAAAGGAAGAATACAAGAGGTGAAAAGGGCAGAGAGTACTATTTTTCAACTAGGCTAATAAGTAAAGGCGCTGATCAGGAAGAATCTTTGAGCAGAAGCAATGACTACAGACATAATTGATATAAACTTCATGGATTTTAAAGTTGATTTGAGGAAGCAGATTAAAAGGGACTGCCAGAATACAACAGAATCAATAAAAAGATATTCCAGTCTGAAGTGTACTATAAATATCACTGAGTTCCAAAACTAAGAAACAATAAATTTGAGGAAGACAGACAGGGATGATGGTTGCTGATGGTCTGCTAATCTAGAGGCAAAGGGAAAGTGAAACAAAGTTCAAAACATATCTAGCAGGAAGCTATATTTTAGAATATGTTTGTTTCTTCCTTCACAAATGTTTATCTTGTAAAGATTTTTCAAATTTTTTTCTCAAATATTCAATTGCCTAGAAAATATAACATAAATATGTAATTTTTACACTACTTTAACATGTATAGCAACTGATCAAGAGATGAAATAAAATTAAGTCCATCAAAGGAAATCACTTAGAAAATACATTGGTAAGAATATTAGGACCATTTAAAAACAAAGATAAATAATTATGTAGATTAAGAAAAAGCTGAAGTCAAATATTTTCATCATTTAATGAAAATGTATATAACAGTCATAATTTAAGAAAACAAATGTAACTCTCTAAATTATAATAAAAATAAGAAAAAATAGTACAGTAGGAAAATGCTGAACTCCTAATTTTATAATGGAGTGCCTCAAAAACACTTTATTAACTGGATAATTGGAGAAATACAGATTGACATAGTCAAAATATAAAAACATGCAAGGAATCCTACACACCACCTTCAACAAGGGGCTTTCTCTGGGGAGTGGGGAGCTTGGCTTTAGCTCTGTTTATAGAGGTTTCTTTCCTTAAGAGAAAGCTCTGAAGCAACTAGAGCAAAATGTTAACATCTGTTAAATTTGACTGCAACATTCCTGTCTGTTGTCAGTTACACAACTTTCTGTAGTTTCCCATATGTTTGTTTAATATTTTACATTTTCAAAGATTAATTTTGAAGTTGTAAAAATAACCACTGAGTAGAATTAAAAACAAAATACGTACTAGTATATCACTGAAAAAGAGAATAGCAAGTTAGATACTATGCAAGAAAGTATACTATTGCAAAATTTAAAAAAAAAATTGGAAAGAGAAAAAAAGCACTCAGAACAAAATGACAAATGTGAGACCTTAGATCCATAAATCGTTTTAATTATTTATTTATTTATTTATTTATTTATTTATTTATTTATTTGCGGTACTGGGGATTGAACTCAGGGGCATTCTACCTCCGAGCTATACCCCCAGCCCTATTTTTTATTCTTTATTTTGAAACCGAGTCTCACTAAGTTGCAGAGTGCCTCACTAGGTAGCTGAGGCTGGCCGGGAACCCGGATCCTCCGGTCTCAGCCTCCCGAATGCTGGGATTACAAGCGTGCACCACCACGCCCGGCTCCATAAATTGTTTTAGATCCCTAAATTGTTTTACTCTCAAATTAAAGAGCTAGTAATAATAATAATAATAATAATAATAATAATAATAATAATAATAATAAAATGAAAAATCACAGTTAAACATAAAACACTTTAAATTACAGGTTAAAGTAAATATTTAATTTCATATAATACTTCTTCAATAAAAGTGAAACAATATGCTTTTAGGTACTAAATAATTAAGGTTCTAAGAAGAGAAATCAATAGGATACTAGATAAAAAATGAATATACAACAACTAATAAAAAGCTAAAAACTTGTTAAACATTATAAGATGGAAAAGATCAAATTAAGAAAAGAAAAAAAATCTCAATATTAAGAACTCTATGTGACATGAAAAGGAAAGGAAAGTGAATAGATTTTAAAAATGTAAATTATCCTGGTATTTTGTAAGCCTAGTATAACTTCATTAAAGAGTAATTACCTTTGAGTATGATACCCTTTTACTTCTAATTTTCTTTAAGGAATATATTCTAATAAAATAACCAAAAGTTTAGTAGAAGGTTTAGGAAAAAAGTTGTCTTTATTCATTTTTTAAAATGCTACAAATAAGCCAGATGTGGTGGCCCACATCTGTAATCCCAGTACTGGGGAGACTGAGACATGAGGATTGCAGGTTTGAGGCCAGCCTCAGCAACTTAGTAAGACCCCATTTCAAAATAAAAAATGGAACACTAGATGTGTAGCTTGGAGATAGAATGCTCCTACATTCAATTCCCAGTACCAATAAAATTTGAAAAAATAATAATATCCAAGTTTCCCACAGTAGCATTGTAATTGGATAAATTGTGACACAGTAATATAGCAAAATACAATGTAATGTCAGGCATTAGAAAGAACAGAAAATAAAGCAGGAAAGTGTTCAAGCCATTTAAATCAAAGGCAGCATATCAAACTTGATATACAACTGTATTCTATATTTTTAAATATTGGTTTTTAAATATTTATATAATTGCATGAAAAAATAAGCCTGGGGTAATTCACTGCTATATTTGAAATGTATATATCTGAGATTCAATAATAATATTAACTTTACTTGCAGTGTATATTCATAGTAGGGGTGGAATGTAGCTCAGTGGTAGAGTGCTTGGGCAGCATACATGAGGCCCTGAATCCAATACCTAGTACTACAAGAAAAAAAAAAAAAAAAGAATGAACACTTATTACTATACAGTCACAGTATCTTCTTTTGGTTGTTTCTAGTAAACATGCAGTTCTCTACTGGAAAAAAAAAAAAAAACAGCAATGATTTTTATATTGTAATTGTAATTTATTTGATACTTTTTCATCTTTGTACCAGACTTAAGTATAGAGCTACACTTTTTAAAAGAGTTGTGGTAGCCAGGCATGGTGGGAGCAGCCCCAGCAACTTAGCAAAACCCTGTTTCAAGATAAAAAAAAAAAATAAATAAAATAAAATAACAAGTGCTGGCTGGGGATATAACTTGGAGGTAAAATGCCCCCAGTACCAAAAAGAAAAAAAAGGAGGAGGAGGAGGAGGAGGAGGAGGAGGAGGAGGAGGAGGAAGAAGAAGAAGAAGAAGAAGAAGAAGAAGAAGAAGAAGAAGAAGAAGAAGAAGAAGGAGAAGAAGAAGAAGAAGAAGAAGAAAGAGCTGTGGGGATAAAACCGAAAATTCAAAATTTTGAAGATTGGTTTCAAGGTGTTTTGTTTTGTTTTTTGTTTTTTGTTTTTGTTTTTGTTTTTTTTTTTTTGGCAGTACTGGGGATTGAACTCAGGGGCATTCTACCTCCAAGCTATACCCCAGCCCTATTTTTTCTTCTTTATTTTGAAACCGAGTCTCACTAAGTTGCGGAGTGCCTCACTAGGTAGCTGAGGCTGGCCACGAACCCGGATCCTCCGATCTCAGCCTCCCGAATGCTGGGATTACAAGCGTGCGCCACCATGCCCGGCTCAAGGTGTTATTTGTAAGAGGAATATCATGACATGGTCATTTTTTAAGAACAAACAATAAGAATCAGAAACAAACAGTCTAGTTCAACAAAGAAAAAGAACAGCCAGTGGCTTGTTTAAATATCTGAGAAATCTGGAGGCATAATTGTCTGTAGAAGAGTTTAAAATGCTGATATTATACATTAAAGCATTTTTAGAATGTTTATACCAATATATGCCAGGCTTATAAACCGATTTAACATTGTCTCATACTCAGATTGCATGGAAAATAAGTTTTCTATCTTTATGAATATAAAAACTAGAGTGAGTAATAGATTGAGAGTTTTATGCTTATAAGCATAAACTGTGATTGTTTACTGTGCCTTAACAATGATGAAATCACTAAAGGCTTCTTAGCAAGACACAAAACCCTGGGGAACTATTAGGAATTCAGTATTAACAGTTCATGGAGGAAAATGGATTCCACTTACTGAAATGATTTTAAAATGTTTTCTGTAAAATGCAAATATCATGCGGCACTGTGAAGTTGGACATTTTAGATAGGTTTTGAGTCTTTGTTCTTATATAAGAGTGATGTGTTATTTCCAGTAGAATCCAAAGATGATAAAGTCTAGTGAACAGGAGACATGATGCAAAAAAAAATTCAGATAAGTACAAAAAAAAAAAGTGCTTTAGGTTGGGAGTCTAGTTCTTGAAATTTGCTTTGGAGAGCTTAGAATTGCCTGAGATTCTCTGGCATCTAAAAGTATGTAATAGATAGCATTTTAGTCCAAACCAAAACACGTCTAACATTTCCCCAAGACCCATATTTTCTTCATTGTCTTATTCTATCTAGATAATGTATTGACCTCTGGCAAGCAATAGGAATTATTATAACCCTACTGAGCCTGATTTTGCATGATGCTACAGAATTCTCTGCTTGTTCCCTTGGGAAGAAATGCCAATAGCAACAACAAAACAACAACAAAAAAATGGAGAAAGGTAGAAACTAACAACTTATGAATGGCAAGTGATTTCTTTGGGGAAGATATAATCCATTCTTAGAAAAGATTACCAAAGCCAGGCATGGTGGTACATGCCCATAATCCAATTACTTGAGAGGATAAAACAGGACAATCCCAAATTGGAGGCCAGCCTCAGTAATTTAGTGAGACCCTCAGCAACTTAGTGAGACCTTGTTTTAGAATAAAATATTAAATAGGGCTAGAGGTGTAACTCAAAGGTAGAATGCCCCTAGGTTCAATACCCAGAACCACAAATACATTCATACATACATGCATATGTACATACATACTTACATACAAAAGAAAAGATCACCCAGTGTTTCATTACTTCTGATTTTTAGTCATTTCATGATAGTGAAGTGAGAAAAGCACCTGGTTTTGAAATTTCTCCTGGTTTAGCTTTAGGGGATGTTACTTTTTGGAAACATTTTGTCAGAGCATAACTAAATCAAAGTTTGTATTTCTGAAATGAAGGAAAAACAGTTTTCAGAGACAGACTAGTGATATCAGCACTGGTGTTTATTACTACATTTCTAATTGTTCCATTTGTTCACTAAAGCTAAATAGACATCTTTAAAAATATGTATCACCTTTTTATCCTTTGTGGTTTTGAATTTTGTCCATTATTTAGCATTTCCTAGTTTTTAATTACAGTAGACATAGGCTTGGGCCAACTGGAATGTGTCTATTGGAAAAGGATTTACTGAGGATTCAGTAAAAGAAAATGAAGAAATGAGTCAGGAATTGTTTTGAATTCTGTCAGTTTCTCTTTCAATATGTTTGCTGTGTCTGTCTCTTCCTCTCTTGTGTATTTAAGTGTTAGTGGTGGCACACGCCAGTAATCCCAGTACTTGGGAGGCTTAGACAGTAGGATCCCAGGTTCAAGGTCAGCCTCAGCAACTTAGTGAGTTCTTGTTTAAAAATTAAAAAAAAAAATAGGTCTGAGGATATAGCTTTGGAGATAGAATGCTCCTAAATTCAATCTCCAGTACTATAAAAAAAAGTGTTAGTATGCTTGTGTATGTCTTTATCCCCCTCTGTTCGTCTTGGTCTCTTTCCCATGACCTGCCCTTCCCACTCCTTCTCTCCCCATACTGAAGGCAGATTGGTGGATTTACATTGGATTCAAAACCACTGCTGGAAGCTCTACCATGAGCCCAGCTTCACTACTGTCTGTCCAGAAGACCCCCCACCTCACACTTGCTGTAACCCTATGGATTCCTGTGGGATCCGATGCCTTGAGGCAGAGTTTAGTAGCTTAGTGTTCCAGTCCATTACATTCACAGAAAGGACCAAGGATGCCAGCATTGATTTTCAGTGGTAAACACATTACAAAGCAGTCACCTCTCTGTGTCATCCTGTGTCCTGTTTGGTCTCAGGGCCAGAAAAGAAAAAGGTTGGGACTTGATGGTTGGGGGAGGGGCAAGACCAATTTTTTTTTAATCCCAGAAAAGGGAAAATAAGTTATGCAGAATTATGTCACATCAAGAAAAACATAATCTGAGATGAATATTCATCCACAGCTTAACAGGAGCTTGTGGCTATTGCTGTTGAAGATGTCTTTGAGAAAAGTGCATTTTAAAAGAATTTCTGATTGGGTCTGCTGACTGGTACTGTAGGAGATGTGCTTTTTGGGTTTTGCTTTCTTTAATCTTGGCATTTTGGATGCCTGGCTTCCTGCTGAAGTGAATTTCTCTCTAATCACAACAGTCCTGGGTGGTTTGGCTCACACACCAGGACCTCACAGGCTGACTCACCGCACATGGGAAGAAGGTCATTAGCATGGCCATTTATTACCCTTTGTACAGTGGTCTCTTTTCATTCAAAGGTAATGATGCTTACTAACTATTCCTCCATCTCCAATGTTGAAAGAACAGCTGTAGCATTCTGTCCATCCATATCATTTTCCCTGGGAAATGTCTCCTTTTCCCATTCCCACTTTCCACTAGCACTGTTCATATGCAATCTCTGGGATGATAACATGTTCTATATCTACACTGTCCTCTGCAATAGCAATTGGCCACATGAAGCTTTGGAGCCCTTGAAACAGCTCAGGAATGGAATCTAAATGTTATTTAAATTTAATCAACTGAAATTAAATAGCCACATGTAGCCAGTGGCTCCTACAGTGGACAGTATTGTTTCAACCCTGAAATGTTAGTAGAGATTCCAGAGTTCACAACTGTTCCAGAATCCAACACTCTCAAGAAACCTGAATGAATAAGTCTATACACATACATACACATGCTTTTATTCTCTAAGAACACTTTCTTTTAACTTTTGCAATCATTCTAAATCATTCATTAACATTTGTTTTAAATCTCCCCCTTACTAGTCAGCCATTCTAGTTGCCAAGGACTCAAGGAGATAAAATGTGACATTATTTTTAACTTCACTGTTCTTCAAATAGCTAACACACAGGTACTGGGAATTACACTTCACATCAAAATGACGTCCACTGAACTGGGGCAATCATTTCTGATGTGAATTTTTCATGGGGATTTTCAGTAAACCTGAGATAACCACACTTTCTATTCTCTAACCTACTATTACCAATGTTCAAAATGAATTAATGCCAATAACATTGCCTTTGTTTTTACATATAAATTAATCTATGCTTAATGAAGAGGGCTAAGATATTCTTAGGTTGTGTCTCTTCTAGCACTGAAAAGAATCATTCCATTCAGTCTGATGGGTGAATGGAGCCTAATGTGTTGTTTAAAGTTGATGATGATAACCACACTGCAATTATTATTACTCATTGAGTGTCTGTTATGGCCAGTCACTGCTTTAAATGCTCAACTTTCTGTATAATACTAAATTTGCTCCGTACTACAAGTCCAAGGCAGAAGCACCATTTTCATGCTCGTTGTACATATAAATGAGGCACCAAGATGTTAAATAATTTCCACAAAGTCATCCCACAAAGCCTGACCTCTTGCCATCTAGTTTCCCTCATGCATGGGGGAAATTGCATATCAGGTATATGTTCAGTTTTCTATAAACACCAGCTCTGGCAGAAAAATTCTGATTATGTGGTCAAATTAATTGTTACTGTATTTATGGATAAAAGCAAATAGAGCTTACACTTGTGACTATTAACTGGAACAACTAGATGCTAAAAGTAAAAACCAAGAGATTTCTAAAGATATACCATGAAGCAGAACAGTTTTCTCTTCATATTAAGTATAGTAGTATCCATTCAAGACTTAAAAATATGTTGAGCAATAAAATTATTTTCTATTCCTATCTTTGATAACCTTCCTATTTCTAATACAGCACACTCCCACTCCTCCTGATAAATTTTTTGGAGCTGATATTCCTCTGTCTTGAGAGTCTTTCTGAATAAATAACATGTATCCTCCTTCACTGATTATTCTCTTTTTCTTTTTACTTAGATGGCCTTCCTAACAATGTTTCCCAAAACTGCTTCCTGATACTCAGATTACCTTTTATTTCCTAGTAGGAGACACAACCCTCTCCAACTACAGGGTGGGTCAGGGGCTCCCTGTTTCAGCTTGGAAGGTGGGTGCTCTTGCCTCTCTGCTGTTTAGTGTCTCTACTGTTCATGACATGTATTCAGAGTTGACCTTTGAGAGGAAGCTAACCTCAAGTAGCTTGCTTTTTAGAAAACTTAAATTTTATGTGATTGCAGATATGGAGCTGTGAGTAATTAAGCATGATGATCCCAATTCTCTCTCTTTCAACCTAGAATGGGAAATATTGGAGTTTGAAATGACCTAAAAAAATCCTGAATCTCTTATGCCAGGGTTATTTAGCCTATTCTAGACATACCCAGTGATACAGAACATTCACTACTATATCAGCAGGTCACTGTTTTTAACAGTTCTTATCATTAAAATGTTTTTTTTTTAATATTTATTTTTCTAACGTCTCCAAGTTGCATCTAATTCTGTTCTTTAGGACAAAAGTAAGTCTCATGTCTTTCTTACATGACATTTTGTCAACTATTTACAAATAGTTCTGATGTAATCTTTAGTTTTCCCCTTCTCCGGACTTAGTATGTTCATTTATTTTTCTTTATCAAGTGTTCTTCTTTTTTACAGGATCCATTCATTACACTTTCCTGAATTGTCTTCCCTGATAGCTTAGTTGATCTATGTCTCATTTGCTGCCTAGAATTGAACATGTGATATTATTAGAAATGTTTGAGCAGCCAAAGTAGACTGGGATGGTCTCTTCCCTTGTCCTCAATGCCATATCTTTAATATTTAAGATTCAGAGAAATTGAATGAGCATTCATGTGGTTTTTTGGAATCTTCTTGAACCTCTCAGTTCTCCAGTCATTGGAAACCACTCCAGTCATTGGCAGCCACTAACATATCAAAAAACTTGAAATACCATTAATGGAAAAGTTTCCCTTTGTCTTCAGAATACAGCTAAAGCTTCTAAACCGTTGACCATTAGTTCCTATTTGGGCTGAAGTATTTTACTGACATAGGTTCCAGTCTTGTGCTTGTTTAAGAATAAGGATTTTAGGGTCAGATTTACCTAGTTCTGTTACATATTAGCTATTGAAACAAACATACTGCTTAAGCTCTGCCAGTTTCTGTTTTTTCATCTCCCTTTCTTCATAAGATTGTTAAAGTCAAACAAAATGACACATAAAGTACAAAGTGTAGTACTCAACATATAGCAAGTATTCAGGAAATGTTAGCAAATATTAATAAATAAAAAATATTTGAAGCTCTTAGAGAAGTCTGTGATTTAGTCAGACTTTTAATTATTGCAAGTTGGACTATAGTTTCATCCTTTGCATAAAATGAGATCCAAAGAATTAATAAATCAACATTGAGGGAATCTTTGAGTCTCTTATTGTAACTTATCATGGTATATTCAGGCCAAAAGAAGTCTTCACCAAGACCAATTTAGGTATTCTTAGATCACAACATCCTCATCTCCAAGTCAACCTTATAACCATTAAGCTTGTGCCTCTTCTTGGTTACAGTTTTAGGAAAGAAGAAACTGGCCATACAAGCCAAGTTCCATCTACAGTAATTCGAACACATATTTGACAGAATAATCTGTGATTATAGATGATAGTCCCTTACAAACTAATTAGGAAAATGATACTTTTACATGGAATCCAATTAGTGGATTATGGAAGTTATTACATAGTTGAATATAAGATGGGTAGATGAAATCAGGACAGATATTTCAGAGAAGGTGTTTGCAGGCACACAGAAGAGCAAGAATAGTTCTGTACTTTCAATATTAATATTCTTTCAGTCCTAAACTTCCCAAAATATTCTCTAATGGCATTGAACAAAGATCCAGAAAAATTATATTCTCATGGAGTAAAGTGAAATAATGTTCTTCTTTGGTTGTAGTCTTTTCTAAAGATCTCTCATTGTGATCTGTAACAAAAGATTAGAATGTTGTTTTGGGAGAGCCAAATTAAAAATTATTAGATTTCATAGATCAGGTTAATAATTCATAAAGTCTAGACTTGAAAAGAATTGTTTGTGGACGGGATTGATGGACTATTAGAAATAATCGATGACTACCCTTGGGAGACCTTGAGAAAAGTGATCGGGAAAAGTGGCACTTGAGTTTAATAAACTTCGGGCTGCTCAGATACATTTCCTAACTAATAGATTGTGACATACCTAGCCTGGGTTTGACCAGCAGTGATACCTGGTGCTATAATTGTCTTGCATATAGAGTGACTGTTTCCAAAGAAAGTTGTTGCTATGTTGAGAGAGTAATTACAAAGCTGCCAAAAGGAAGAGCAGCCACCCACCAAGCTCACCATGATTTATTGGGTGTATTTGTACTCTTAAACGGATCTGTCTTTTTCTTCCTAGAATGTTTTCACACTTCAATATGAATCTCTCTTCCCCTGAGCTAACCTCATTTGTGTCTGAAATATTGATCTGGTTGACAAAGGACAGGAGAGTAAAAGTAAGTGTGTGTGTGTGTGTGTGTGTGTGTGTGTGTGTGTGTGTAAAAGAGAGCACAAGAGAGTGTGTGGGAGTGGGTGTACACTAATCAATGACAATTTTTTCTTTTATATTATTTTTATGATCTAGCAAAATTTGGCAAAGAGATTGCCCTTTCTCCTTGGAAGTTCTGTTGATTGCTTATGCTGTTGAGAAACAAACTCCATTGTGAGGTTGAAAAAGCCCTTCAGTCTTTTCTGTGGCATTCGTCCATGAAGTCTGCAATAAGAACTGATTTATGAAAGTGCACCAATGCAAGAAAACCATAATGTTGGTGACAAATTCTTTCACATCCATTGCAGATCAGCAGTTTTAGGAATGTCGTCCCCATGGTATCCTAAATGCCAAATGTCTTCTGTCAGACAAATGCATCTTGCTAAAGTTGAAGAGGCTTGGAAGGTTTCAGTTACTGTTTCCTCTTTGGAGAAGTAATCAAAAGTTGCTTTTCGTTAACTTAAGCATTTTCTCTCTCTGAGCAAATATACCTTCACTTTTCCAAACTTGTATATGAGGTACCATACAACCCTTGCTAGAAATATCCATTTTGCATATGTCTCTGACTTTCCCCCAAGGAAAACACCTTTCTTTGAAATTTCCAACTACAATCTTATAAAATTAAAAAAAAAGTCTATACTCTATTTGCTAAAAAGCCAAGTGTATGAAATTATTAAATAAATTATGTAGAACTCATGGTTGTAATTCAGGCAAGTCTAGGTTCATATATCTCTTCTATCAGAAAGGGCTTGTTGACAAATTGTTTCTTTTTTTTTTTTTTTGCTGCTAATCAGCACAGGAAGCAAAATGTGTGGGGGAAATATGGCTGTGGCATATTCTAGATATCTCTTGTTTTCAGAGGGCAGGAGGAGATACCATTATTTATTCAGGAAAAGTTAGAAATATTCTGGTCACCAGTACAAAGACTAAATTAGGTAACATTAGGTAACCTCTTTTGGTCCTTTCTATTCTCTGCAATATCAGACATGTAATTATAATTTAATTTTGAACTTAATTTCCTTTTTATAAGCACCTTCTCAACCTGTGTCAGGTTCAACCCCACCCAAGTTGAACTAACCTTGCTATAGCATAGACTGTGGGTACACTGGGCAGATGATACTGATGTTGAACTAGAAATCAGGAGACTTGGCTTTGATTCTGCAAATCCATGCTATGGTAAGGTGAATACAGTTTCTTTAAGGGAAATTTGAACTTAATCAACTCGTTTTCTTGAGGTGATTATGCATATAAGAACATTGGGTATGCAATAGTATGTCTTCATTTGGATTTTGAAATATATGTCACATATTTCCACAATGGGGCTTGCCATACCCGCTGGTCAAAAGTCTGAGAAAAAGATGAAATTAGCTGAAAAATAGAAAAATAAGTTTAGATATAATTTCCTTTCCTTCAATTGAGAAAGCATAATAGTAATACTCATAAAATGTGATAAGATTAGCTTGATTTAAATAAATGATTCAGAAGGATGTTATTTAGAGAAATTGCTCAGCCTGCAGAGAGGGTAATATCAAACCACTAAATAAACTTAACAATAACTTTATGAAGTCTTTTTATTCAATAAATGTTTATGAACACCCATCCTATGCCAAGAATTGTGAGAGATACAAATAATTCTACTTTCAAGGGGCTTATATTCTAGTAAATGATTAAAACATTACTTTTAAAACAAAACAACATGCATAGGAGGTATTACGAACCCCACCAAAGGAGTAGGTAAAATGTTATTATATTTCAGAGTTCAAAGTGCTTCTTTGTGGCTTGAGGGAAAAAATAGAGTCAAATTATCATGAAGGTGAGGACATGTATTTTGAATTCTAGTCTGCATAATAAGGCACCAGGGCTTTCTGGGCACAGAGGAAAACATGGGCAAATGTGGAATCAAAACAGCAGGCGGAAGTATGTGAGCAAGAAAGAATTTATGTTTTTGTGGTTATTGCTCTTTTGTTGTTAGCATGAAGAGTATGTGAGAAAGAAAAGTAGAGAGTAAGATGGAGCTAATTTGTGAAGAGCTATGAAATGACAAGTTAGGGAATTTGGGCTTGATATTGAAGACTGAATTCTAAAACATTTTCTTTCTCAGCATCTATGAAAAATGACTTTTCAATATGCAGAACATTGTCACGGCAAAAGTTGCATAGAGTTAACAATTCCAAGGATTCATATATAAACAACAAAATCCCGCCAAAAAAACAACAAAAAAGAAATATTAATATGTAAGTGTATGAGTGATTTATAGAAACTAATTCTATGTGTCTAGGAAGTTGTCAATTTCTTCTAGATCTTCCATTTTGTTGGAGTACAGTTTTTCAAAGTAGTTTCTGACTATCTTCTGTATTTCCATACTGTCGGTGGTAATTTCCCCTTTTTCGTCTCTTATTTTGGTAATTTGGGTTGCTTCTCTCTTTTTTTTTTGGTCAGGTTAGCCAATGGTTTGTCTATCTTGTGTATTTTTTCAAGGAACCAGCTTTTAGTTTTGTTGATCTTCTGTATTATTTTTTTATTCTCTAATTCATTAATTTCCGCTCTGATTTTCGTGATTTCCTGTCTTCTCCCTGCTTTGGGACTAGATTGTTCTTGTTTTCCGAGGGCTTTGAGCTGTGTCATTAGGTTATTTAATTGGTGGTTTTCTGTTCTCCTTATGTGGGCACTCAGTGCTATAAATTTCCCTCTTAGTACTGCCTTCAGGGTGTCCCAGAGGTTTTGATATGTTGTATCTCCGTTTTTGTTGGTTTCTAGGAATTTTTTGATTTCTCCCCTTACTTCTTCTATGACCCACTCTTC
>PVLC010002571.1:0-106149 GCA_004027655.1 Graphiurus murinus
AGCTGGAAGGAGATACCCATTTATAATTCTTTAAGAAGTAATTCCTTGGGTAAATGAAAATCCAATTTTCAAAAGGAGTGTCAAAATATTTAAGATGATGGGAATAGAAGTATGTTCTCTGTAGACAATGTCAAAGGTAACACCAATCCCATTCGTATCTACTGAATGGAAGCAAGATGTGCTTTTTTCAGCGCTTACACTAAGAAAAAAAAAAAGCAGTTTTATTTTAACCAGATGTGAACAAATTAAACCCAATATTTTCAAGTATTTTTAGTGCCATATGATGTCATCTGATTTTATATTTTCTGCTGAAGGATAATGTGTATTTTTAAAATCATGAAGCCACTTTCCATGTATGTACTTATACATGATAAACTGAAATAAATAAATGACAACACTGCAGGGCTATTGGTTAAGTCAAAAGCTGAGAAAGAAATTTAGTTTTTCAGTAAAAAAAAAAAAATGGAATTAAAAGCATGTGAAAAGTCTTCTGCTGGCATTCACGGTTGTCCTCCTTTCTTGTCCAAAGAGGTCCAAAGCAAGTAATGCTCTCTCTGGTCATTGCTAGTCCTACAACTGCCTCTTTCCCATGGACTCCGTGGGGGGATTGCATATAGTAATTACCTACACTACCCAATTATTAAACAACCAGACCTTTCCTTTCTATTGGCAATATATTTTCAGCGACAAGATCACACATGGCACACATCCCCACTGCCACTACGCAGACAGTGCTGGATTTCCCTGGATCTTGGTACTTTTATCCAAAGAGACTGGCAAGGGAACATGGATGCCCTTAAACTGACCAGGGTTTCCTTCCTCACACTTTTCTCTGGGGCAGGTTCAGGCAAGCAGCCATACCCGGGAATAGCACTGTGCTTCTCAATGGCTTTGCTCAGTGAACGTCTCCAAGTCATCTCGCCTGGGAAAGAGATTTCTTAAAAACCATTTAAAGCTTTCCAAAGGGCAGCAGCAAGAAGGTCGTGAGCCAATGTTACCATAAATGCTTCCACACCCCCCTGATTTTATTTCGGAAATAAGAAAGGAAAGAGGCAGTCACCACTGCACGCGTTGCTGAAGCCCCATCCTTCAGTCTCTCCGCTACCCCCAACAATTAAGAGGCACTAAAAGTAAAGTTAATATTACTATAGGGCCCTGAGTACATTACAACGTTGTGAAATTAACAAGCCACTATTTCAGACCCAAATCTCCACTACCACCCACACAGAACACTCGGGGCAAAGCGCCCCCCACCCACCCTTCGCCTTTGGCGAAGACGGTGGCCAGCCTTGGGGAGGGGAGGGCTGGGGGTTGAGGACTCCGTGCCAACGTAAATTACTCTGCCCAAACGCTTGTCAGACACAGCAGTTTCCCAGGACCCTGCCCACCTTCCTCTTTCCCCCTCCCAGTCTCTTTTCTGGGTTTTTGCTGGAACCCTGAACGGTTGGGGGACCAATGAGGTGGCGGCAGTGGTTGATGCTCGGATCACCGTGGGGGGCGATTTCATTTCCAGGGACAGAGGACGCGAAGGAAATGTGTAAGTGTGTGTGCTGGGGGGAGAAAGTGGGAAGAGGGGGACTGGAGTAGGCGGGAGGAGAGGGGAACGCCAGCTGGGGCAGCCGGGCGGCAGAGGTGCGGCCGAAAGGTAGGGGAGGCGCAGGTCGGGCGCGGGCGCGGAGGGAGCGAGGCGGGCAGGGCGTGGGCCGCCGCGCCGCGGGCAGGGTCGCCGTGGGTCGGCCGCGCTGGCGGGCCGGGCTGGGCTCGGCGTCCCGGGGCGACCCCCGCCCGCGCGCCCGCTGGGGGCCCGGGGAGCGGCGCCGGCGGCCGGCCGCATTGTGACGTAGAGGGGCCGCGGCAGCGCCTCCGCCCGCCTGCCCGCGCTCCCCGCGGCTGCTCGCGCTCCCGCCACCGCCCGCCCGTGTGTCCGTCGGTCCGTCCGTCCGTCTGTCCGTCCGGCAGTCCCTCCGCGCTCCCGAGCGGCCGCGCGCTCCGCGCCCCGGTGAGTCCAGGTCCCAGCGGGCGCCGCGGGGAGGCGAGGGCGGCGGCGCGCGAGGCGGAGCGGGTCCAAGTTTGCACGGCGCGCCTCGGCGGGCGGGGTGGCCCGGCTCTCGGGCTCCTGGGCTCCCGGGCTCCCTGACTTCCCGGCTCCCGGGCTCCCCGGCCCGGCCCCCTTTGTGCCGCGAGTCCCGGTGGTGCGGCCGAGAGGGTTGGGGGAGGTCTCTATAGTAACCGAGGCGGCGGCGCCCGGGGAACGGGACACCGCTCCCGCCTCGCTTTCCAGAGGATTGTTCTGTTCATTTGCGCGCGTCCGGGGGTTTTTATTCTTGCTGCCGCTTCGCATCTCCTCGCATCGCCTCGCCTCGGAGGCAGGAGTGGACAGTGCAGCGGCTCCCCAGAGCTGATACAAGCAGGGTGCAGTATCAATAATAGCAAAGGCAGTAAGGATAATAGCCGCAAAGGGGGACACCTGGTGTTGCTGTCGCCCAAGGGAGCCCTTGCCTGGCAGCACCTTGGCTCCCCGGTTGCCCGGTCCAGCCCCAGCTCTGAGCGCCTCCAGGCGCTGTCCTGCGTCCGGGCGCCGCGAGTCCCTTTCAGCGGGAATGCCCCTCTCTTGGCCTTCTCTGTGGTGACTTTCATCTGCAGGTGGTAAGTAGCCTGAACTCAATTTGGGCTATTGTCAAATGCCACGTTTTGTTGATTTCATTTTTACGAAAAGAAAAGAGGGAAAATTATGAGCCATTTCTGGCAGCCATACAGTTTCCACAGGAAATACTAGCATTCTTTGAGGAACACGCTACTGCTCACAGCAAAGAAAGTCTTTAGGAAACAAAAAGGCAACAGCATTGTTGCTCATTTTCAATGGACCACTAGGCGGGTGGAAACGTGTTGTTTTTTCCTGTGGGAACGTTGCTTTCCTTGGGAAAGTTAATTAAGGAAGAATTGCTCCCCAGGCCCCTTTTTCACTTGTTGGAGGTTGGGTCTCCACTCCTTTTGGCTGTTACTGACAAGTGTCCATCAAAGAACCTGGAGAAAGGGAGACCTGCTGCAGGACAGTCTCACCACACACCACGTGCCATGGCTCCCAGCCAGGGTGCAGTTTGCACAATGAAAAAGGGCCATCGGGGGAGATTTATGAGGATTACATGTGTGCAAAGTATGTCAGTTCTCCAAGGTGTCACTTTAAACACGGAATTTTCAAGCACCACTCACTCTCATTGCTGAATCTGCAGGAAGGCAAAAACTGATTTCTCTTATTATGGAGAAGACATCCCAGTTGGGAATAGGTTGGAATCTGCATTTCATTTGTAGGTGTTGAAATTTTTAAAAAGCGAAGGGAACAAGGTGTAGGAAAGCAGTATGCTAATATGTAGACACCTGGGAGAGAATGTCTATTGGCTATTTCTGATACAACTCAATATTAAATTACATTCAGCATGATAGGATGCAGGAAGACATTTTAAAGATGCCCTTAAAACCGTTAGAAAAAGATGTGACATTTTGGTAGTGATCACAGAAGTCTCACTGGAAGGGAGTTATTAGTGGAGGATTGCTTGTAATCAAATACATATGAATTTCCAGGTCTATCAGAAAGAAAAAAAAATGATGTTTCTCTTAAGGATCTTTTAACAGAAATAAGATATAAAGTGGATTTAAAAAGAAGAGATGTAATTTTGAATATAACCGAGGGAGCATTCAATGAAAAAAGTTTATAAAATAGTAGAGTTGAAATGATGCTACATTCATTAATTTGACATTTACCATTTGTTGATGCCTGAAAGGAAATGACTAAAGCAAGTGAATTTCTCTGTCTACCATGTCACAGCTTTGCTAATTCCAAGCATTTGTTCTGGTGCAGGTGTACTGTGGAAATACAGAATAGAGGCCAGGAAACTTTGTGTGTGCTGTTGTTTTGGAAAAATTGTAGAAGTACTTCATTGCTTTTAAAAGAAGAGAAACCCACACAAACATCTAATATAAACAAATGATCTTTGATATTATCAGAGACAGCCTGGAGCCATTTTTCTTGCCAGATTTAAGGCATTTCTTGTCAAAAGAGGAAATCTCCCAAGAAGCAGGTGCATCATTATAAGAAACACAAGGGAATTTCTCTTTTAAATGCAAAATCTAATTGAAGAGCAACAAGAGAATCAGCTGCATGCTTAGAATAAAAGCCTAGTTTTTGGCAATCATTCAGGTTACAGTTGCAAACCACACAGGAGAAATGCGTGTATTGGGAGAAAAAACAATATCCCAGTGAAATTCAAATAATTGCTTCTGTGAAACACTTATCCTTATATACTAGTTTCTTTTTGCCCCATCGACTGGTATGTAGATTCACTTGCAGGATGAAATTTACTGAAAATGAATCCAGAAATCATTTGCTTAAATATATACTATGGATCATTTTGAAGTTAGATCATTAGATTTTATGGTCTTGGGTTGCATCTTTTTTTTTTTTTTTTTTTTTTTTTTTTTGGTACTAGGCTACTGGTATTGAACACAGGGACATTCTACCTCCAAGCTATACCTCCAGCCCCTTTTAATTTTTATTTTGGAACAAGATCTCACTAAGTTCCTGAGATTGGCCTCAAACCTGCAACCCTTCTGCCTCAGCCTCCCAAGTACTTGGATCACAGGTGTGTACCCCCATGCCTGCTTTGTAGTTTGAATTTTTTTTAAGCTTTTAAAATTAATAATTGAAATATGTGCTGAAATGGTTATTGTTAGCTAATATGATTTAAAGCTGGTCCCTAAAAGTACTAATTTACTGGTAAATAGTTATTGTGTATTCACTTTGTGCATATGTGGAATATAAAAACATAAAATGCACAATCTCTTCACAAGGAATTTAAAAGGGGAGAAATGGAGACATAGAAAATTAAGTAATTATACAATTAATTTTCTACATGAAACATTTTATAATTGACAGCCTAAGACATTAAATAGTAGTTGAAAAGGAATTTAGGGGAGAAAGTGACAAATCTGCTTAGATGTGTTATCAGTTACCCATTGGTCAGTTATGGGATCACCCCAAAATTTAGTTGCTTTAAACAATTACTATAGTGCATTCATTCTTTTGATGAACAATTTGGTCTGACTTCAACTAGATGGTGCTTCTGCTAATTCTGGTTGTAATTGCACAGGCATCATCAGTTAGCTGGTGGGATGATCTTGGATAGCCTCACATAACAGGCTGTTTGCTAGGTACACAGGTGATTGACACATGGACACATGTACCTCTCATTCTTCAGCAAACTAGCCTGGGCTACTTTACATGGCACCTGAACAGTGTTCTATAAGCTGCAAAAGAATAGCCACCCGTGCCAAAGTGACTTTTAAGCCTTTGCTTGTATCACATTAGCTATTCTCCCATTGGCCATATCCAATCATAAAAGCGCCCCGGATTTAAGAACTATAGAAAGAAAGGCTCCACTTAAAATGGAAAGGAGCTACAAAAATATCTTTCTCCCTTTTGCAAGTTTACACATGATGTGGACTCTGCCTTCTGGGGGTGCAGGAGTTGGATAGAAGTAGTATATTCATCAAAGATTTCCTCTAGCTGGTTGCTGTGCTGGCTGACCTGTATAACTTGAAAATGCCCAATGGCTATATTTCCTATATTTCCCTTGGGGGGAGGGTAATCTACTGCTGCTGCTGCTACATCATCTACTACTACTACTACTACTACTACTACTACTGCTACTACAAATTTACAGTTTGTTTCTAGCAGATGTAGTTTGCTGAGGAATAGTGGAATTCAGTAGGAGAGCTAAAGCTTGTTTATGGAAAGCCCAGAATTTAGGTTAAGGAATTGTCCAGTAGAATTGGTGTGACAATGATAATAAAGTTTTAGTCATGCTCTTCTGACAGGAGCATTGAGATAGAGACAGCAGGCTGGTTACATGGTTGGGAGAAGGACACAGCTCTGACCAAGGTATAGGCAGGGGAAATGGAAAGCAGAGATTGATCTGGAAGGTCCCATATTTAGGATTAGGTGACTGATTATAGGGGTTAGTGAAAGCATGGAGTCAGAATTATTCTGAGATTTTAAAAAACCTAAGTGACTTAAAGAATTATTGTGCTGTTCTGAGAAATAGAGAAATCAATAAGTGATTTATTTTGGGGGAGGAGAAAAATTCAGTTCCAGAACAGTTGATTAAAAGAGATAAATTGAAGGTGAAAGTAGTTTATACTCTGCAGAATATGCTATGAATGTTAGCTATTGTTCAGTGTTTGAGTTGCCATGGACTATTGTATATAGTTAAGTGTCTTTAGTTGTAAATCAATAGAAAACAAAATGTGGCATTGGAGATATCCTAAGATGTTTAAGAGAAGTCAGATGAACACTGTCAGGATGGGAGCAATTGCTCTGGCAGTCTGGCAAGAGAACTAATGTTCATTCTCCTGAGGCACACTTGGAGGTCTGCTTTGGAGTACTGTACCCAGGCAAGAGAGTACTTTTGGTCAAGTTGAGTGGCATGCATACTCCGGAGGCCCCACCAAGACAGTACACTATAGGAATTAGTGTTTTCTCGAAGGACATGAGCACCACTAGCAGAAATGGGGATGGACACAGGTTGGCTAAACAAGACATGCCCACCACAGGTGGATCCTTGGACCTAACCATAAGGAAACAGGGAAGGAGGCAAGAACTTAGGCATATTTATATTGAGATGTAGATGCATCAAGATTAGTTAAACCCATGCAAACTGGGCTTTTCTCATGAACAGCAAAGAAAGAAAAGATGGCCTGGCAGGATGTCTCATCCAGCTCCTCCATAAATGTTAGCGTACATTTTATTAGAGGGGACAGGAATTCTAAACACGTTCTATTCTGTCTTTCACATAAGGGCTCATTTGAGTTGCTGCTTCATCAGCCTCATTTTATAGACAGTCAGGCTGAAATTCAGTTGGTATCCTTAGCACCAAGTGCAGATGTTGGGCCAGACAGAAACACCTGGCCCCTCTGACTTCACACAATTAGTCTGAACAGCATACACAGCTGCTCTTTATGGAAGGGCCTTGGATGGACCAGCTCAAGTCCAAGCATACACACAATTTTATAGTTTTTATTGCACAAGCCTAAGAACCCTGAAGATACTCAATAAATGTTAATTGAATGAGTGAATGTGCCATTATCTGGTGCAGTAACATTTTCTAAAACAGGCTGGTTTGGCTTTTCATTATTCAGGGTAGAGTTTGCTATAAAATCCCTAAGTGCCTTTTGTAGATGTAAATGTTTTAAGGCACTCTTGTCATAGTAATGTAGGTTTTTTAAATTCATTACTCATAAAAATAAACTCATCTTTTCTTTTTGAAATAGTTGTCTTTATTCCTTGTACTTGTCAGGCCTCTTCATTTTGACAGAAAACCAATTTATCCATATTCATACAAGGAGGGGCAAATGCTGGTCCCTGTAAAAGAGAAGTTCAGAAAGGATCCAATCCTGATTTCCCCACTTCTTCACAATGGCAAAGTGGTCATCCGAAGCTTTAGACTAACCCCTGTAGGAAAAGAGAAAAATTCAGGATCCATTCTAATTAGACTGCTTTGATCACATGCACAGGCCTGATCCATCTCCTATTGCCAAAATTTGGATCAGGCCGTTTGGCTCAGCTTTGATCAGGTGCCCAGTCCTGGAGTCTCTTGGAAAGGGACATCTGAGGAGGTAGGAGGAGTGGGGTAGGGGTGAGAGTGGGGTTTAAAGGTAGAGGAGTTGAATGGGAAGGTGGTCAACAGAACCCCTCTACACCTTATGACCTTCCCACTTATGAGAGTCCGAAGGGGCTGTTTTTAAAAAGAAAGAAAAAGAAAAAAGAGAGTGGGTACTGTGCAAGCAGATCCAGTAGCTATCTCCTCCCATATCTGTTTTCTCTGAAGGTCATATCCTCTCTTCACATCCCCAAGCCAGAAACCAGGGAATGTTCTCAATCTGACCTTCTCCCTTCCTTTACTGAATCAGTCACCAATGCTTCCTATGTGACCCATTAATCTTTCTTTTCCTCCTTTAGTTTAGACCCTCCATGCTTTACTCTTCACAAGTCACCTCTAAAACTGCTGCCCCCAGTTTCACTTTCCAATCCATCCTTACTACTACCAGAGTGCTCTTTCTAAAGAACAAGTAGACAAAATCAAATCTCAAAACTCCCTTCCAAAAGCCATGCAATCCCTTGTCATAAGCTGGGTGTGGTGACACATGCCTGTAATCCCAGTACTTGAGAAGCTTAGACAGTAAGATTGCAGGTTTAAGGCCAGAGAACTATAATTTAGCAAGACCTTGTTTCAAAATTAAAAAAAAAAAAGGGCTAGGAGTATAGTTTGGTGGTAGAACACCCCTGGGTTCAATCTCTAATACCACCAAAAAAGCAAAACAAAAGACCCCAAACCTTTTCATAGCCCTAGAGAAAAGTCCAGGCTGATGACTGTGAATCGCAAGTTTACACATGATGTGGACTCTGCCTTCTGGGGATGCAGGAATTGGATAGAAGAAGGAGTATATTCATCAAAGATTTCCTCTAGCTGGTTGCCGTGCTGGCTGACCTGTAAAACTTGAAAATGCCCAATGGCTATATTTCCTCTCATCTTCTTCTTTTCATACTTGCTGTTGTGTCAGTGAGATATTGTTTCCCCTTTCTTGACCCATTAAACATCTGTTATCCTTCCAGACTGAACTCCAGCCTTTTCTTAACAATATCCTTCCCATCTCCTGCATCACACCATTTGTGGTAGAGCTTGGATATATGTCTTTCTGTTCCTGTAGACAAATGGCCAAAGAATAGTACTGTACTGTTTAGTCATCATGTATCTTTATGCTTAGCATAGTACTTCTCACACTATATATGCCGAGTGTTTCCATTAATTAATGAAAAATATGTGTTGAATCATGAATATTTAGGTTTTCCAGGTGATTTTCTTTTAGGTTCGTTCTGTTCTGTTCCCTTTAACTTGATTCTCTCATTTGCATCTCAGAATATTGGGCATGAAGGCAGGATCTCTTGAAAGGTGATGCTTAGATACTTTTTCAACAGTTTTTCCAGATGTTTTTATCATTGTTTTTTATTTGGACACTAATAACTACCTTAAGAGGCTGAAAAATATTGGTGGCCCAAAGTAAGTCTTTAGGTAAAAGATATGAGACCAGACAAGGAGCCATTTTTCTTCCTCACATCAAAGAGGATATTTAATAGTTAATATTTATGAGATACTCTGTGTTGGGTACTTACCAGATGGCTTACAATCACTTTTTTAAAAAATTCTCACAGAAGCCTGAGAAGGAGGGCTTGTTATTTATCATCCTTTTTTCATATATAAGGAAATAAAGACTTAGAGAGTTGGGTGGCTTTTTTGACACTTGGCTCCCTTTCCCTGAAGATTGCCAGGCTGCTGACACTCATCTGGGCTGCTGAGGAGTAGACTCAAGCTCTGTCTGGGCTCGCCCAGGTCACCCAGGCTGACTTTTTTTTGTTGCTATTCTAAGATGAAGTGAATGCCTGTTAAGAAGTCTATTATGGCAGAAAGACAAAGGAAAAGATGGAAAGATAAAGACTACAGTCTAATGGCTGAAATTAAGATGCATTTCTACCTTAGACATTCCAGTCATATCCTTTTGATCCTGCTACTTCCATATAGTAAAAGCCTCTTTGGGAGGTTGCACTGCTGTGTATAAAATGGCAGGGCTCTTGAGCAGGCCCAGAAGAAGTTTGGTTTTGAGAGTCAGTCAGTTTTTCCATAGATATGTAAGAAGAAGCAAGTACTTTGAAAGCCACTGAAGCTCAGTGGTTATTAACCTGCTTTCATTCTGATAGCTTTTTGAGGTTCTCATGAAAGATATGGATTCTTTACAAGAAAAAAGAAGTGCACACACATGTACCACTTTATATTTATTTCTGGGGTGTCAAGGGTCAGCTGAATTCCATCTTTGGATTTCCTGGTACTCGATGGACTCTGGTGGGATCCCCTGTGTGTTCTCTTCCTCACTCCATCATTACTTCTCCCCACCCGCCCACCTGCTCTTGAGGCAACCTCCCAGATTTTCTCCCTGAGGCCTGTTATGACCCACCATTCAAGGTTAAAATCCCTGTTTAAAAGCTGTAACTGAGAAGAAAGTAAATAGCCTTCTTGAGGCTTTTGCAATACATGTAACCATCTATTGAGTATTTACTACTTGCCAGTCCTTTTTGAAAAGTATATTATAGCTAACTAACTCTCTAAGACAAGCACCATGAGCCCAGTTTTAAGCTATGGGAAATGAGGTTAAGAGAAGGAACTGAGAGTCTCTCCGTAGGCAAATGGTGAAGAGGAATTAAATGCAGAAGTCAAGATCTGTATTCCTGCTACTTCATGCTGCCTCTGTGTTCATTCATCCTTCCAAGTGAGACATCACACCTGTGCTGGGAAATTAGGAGCCTCTCTCAGTCCTCCCTCGACCTTCAACGTCCCTGTCAAAAACAAGTTAAGTGGCTGCTTCTGCTGCAGGAGTGAGCTGGAAGCATTCCAGCAGCTGGGAAGGTCTCTGCCTGCCCTCCTCCTTCACCTGTCATCACTTTTTCACACTTAGAGTAGGTGACATCCTAAGACAGCGATACTGGTTTGATCATCTCTAGGTAAGTTCCTACTACATTGCTGGGTGTAGTTTTTACACCTGAAAATTTTAACTCAATAGATCGTCAACAACAGAAATGTCTGAATTCTCCTTGTGACCCCTTCCATGGACACTCATTGAGGCCAATTATACGCTAGACTCTACTTCAAGTTGTGGTCATAGCATTGAACAGACAGATGTGAATCCTGAGCTTGTGGTACTTATATCTCAACAGGAAGGAGGCTCATTAGTAAAGTGTGATCAAGTATGAAAAAGGAAGTGTAGAGAATTTATCCTACCCAAGTTTCTCTGTTCTTTGCAGCTTCCAAACTTCAGACACAAACCACTGTCAACTTCTCTAGTCCTTTCTCCCCCCAGGATTTAGTGCTTCTTGTTTCTGGTGACTTGCTTGACACACAGTGCATTTAATCTCAGTTGGCCCTTTGCAGATGACAAAGCTAGAGTGACCAAATGACTTAACCACAGACAGGGTGAAGGCTGGGGTAACTCGTTGCTCTGTTCCCCAGTAGGTCTTTCCTTGCTATGAACTACAAGCTGCTTCTAATTTACTCACGATGTTCTTATCATAGTCTTTATGTTCTGGGCTCTCTTTGCTACAAATGAATCCAGCAGACAAACCCTACTTAGAAAGCAAATGCACCGCCAGTGGTTACTCCCTCTTTGTAGCCCCGGGAGGGATCCCCTGTGTGTTCTCTTCCTCACTCCATCATTACTTCATTACATCATTACTTCCTCACTTCATCATTACCCGCCCACCTGCTCCTGAGGTAGCCTCCCTGAATAGCCTCCCCAGATTTTCTCCCTAAGGCCTGTTATGACCCACCATTTAGACAAGCACAGAGAGAAATGCAGTAGACTTCATGAATCTGAGCTACATAGGTACTTTCAGATTTCTACCAGATAAAAGAAAATACACAACATTAATTCTAATATATTTTATTTAATTCAACAGAGCAAAAATATTATCATTTCCACTTGTGATCAATTTAAAACATCAATAACCAGAAACATTAGGTTCTTCTTATTTTTCATACTGCCTTTGGTGTATGTTTTATATCTAACTCAGACTAGCTGCATTTATAATGCTCATTAGCTGCATGTAGCTAGTGGCCCCCATAGCCACTTGGACTCTAAGTACCCTAGCAGACTCACAGATTACCTTCTCTGTCTCCCTCAGCACTTAGCTCCAACTTCTGCTGCTGCCTCCACGTGGGCTTGATGGGAGAGAACACATCTTCGTCATCATCTATCCCTGGTGGAGAGTGCAATATTTAGTAGGCCCACAATTGGCACTTAGTATGTGGCACTAATGAATGAAGGAGGGTCATTTGTAACCCCAGGAGCTAATGGGATTGGTATGTGGAGGCTCACTTCTGCATCCTCTGCTCACTACTTCCCCATCTCAGAGCTCCCATTCAACTTCCCAACTCTGCCCAGACCCACAGAATGGTATCTGGGTCACATGGATTGGAGAGAAGTCCTCAGTGACCAAAGCTCAGACCTTGACCCTGGGATTGTACTATTATTCACATCTTATTTAGCTTTTGGTTTCACCTCTTTTTATATGTGTATGGTACTGGGGATTGGACCAAGGGGTACTCAACCACTGAGCTACACCCTCAGCACTTTTATTTTTATTTTGAAACAAAGGTCTTACTAAGTTACTGCACACTGGCCTTGAACCTTTGATCTTCCTGTCTCAGCCTCCCAAGTACTGGGATTACAGGCATGAGCCACCACACCTGGCTTGGTTTCACCTCTTTAATATCTAATACTAGGGTCTTACACACTAGTAGTCTAGTATGTTAAATTGTAATAGTCTTATTTAAAAGGATGAGAAAACAAGTAACATTTCAGACCAAACAAAAAAGCTCATCCACTGAACAAGCCTCTTACTGAGATTAGAACATGAACTACACAAGCACAGAACAGGCCGCACCGGGAAGCTGTTAAAGTCATTGTGAGGAGCTTCCTCTGGGATTCCAGTCATTTTAGAGTCATCACTCCTTCCCCTGAGAGAACAGGAGATTTATAGCTTGGGAAAATTTGCGTTTGCATATACAATATTTAAATTCTCCAAGTGCTTCTAAGCAACTAATGTGTATATTTTTACTTCTCTGCTTCAGCTCAATGATAAATGTCACTTAAAATTAATTCATACAACCAAATCTCAAAGATTGGTACTCCCATGAATCCATACTGACTACATTTTCAAATAAATTCAAAGTTTGAAAATGGGAGGAAATATTAGTGTTTGCTCTGTTAAGTCATACAACCACTTTTAAAAGGAAAAAGAGAATGATTACCTCAGGCCTTCTAAAAGAGGGCATTGAAATGAAAAGCAGAATTAGGCCTAACCTCCATGTTACCCTTGAGTTTCAACCTGGAGAGCTCATTGACATGCTTGAGTTTTTGTTTCTGAGCACATACAGGAAAAGAAAACCCTGCTGTCATAAGCTGTGTATTACAAGGATAAATGAAGTCAGGAAATATTTTGAACAATTTCTTAGAAAACTATCTAGAACAGTTTGAGGGTAAGTTACATTGCCAGTGTTTTTGCAAGGTAAATTCTTAAAAGCTAGAAAAATCATAACATACACTATATAATAAATGACTAAATATTAGCCATATTTAAGTAATTAGATGATCTTGTCTTTAGTAAGACAAGGATGGTTCAAGATGGGTAAAGTTTTGCATCTATTGGTTCCAGTTTGGGGAATGCTGCTTTCATTTAGGTCTCTTAAAAAAGAATTCATGTCTCTGCAGCTAAAATATCCTCCTTCAAACATGACGGTTCTGGTGTGCTGTGTTGGTGTAATTGAAAACTTATAAAAAGGCTGAAAGCTACTTTTGAATTGGCTCAGTGCACTTGGACTGGATTTGTCAACGTGGTGAAAGGTTTAAAGGAATTTTCATAAATGAGGTCTCCAAGCTGTGTTTTAACTATAGAATTCCAATGAACTCCAAGGCCCATGAACTCAGAGAATAGCGCCTCGGAGAAGAGCAGTCATATCAAGATGGAAATAAATGATTCATTTTCATTCCCAGAGTTCTGCAGACGTAAGCACACTTAGCCGCTGATAATCATAATTTAGCAGTACTGTTGTGCACTAAAAATACAATCGAAAAGTCTAATCTTTAATTACGTTGAGTATTCACAGATTAACATGGTTGCAAATCATGGGCACTGGATGTAGTACAATGTTTACTCATGTTGCTAGGAAATATAGCAGAGCTCTTCCAAAGTTACAGATTGATTTAGTGAGAAAGGGGATGCAAGCTTCTGCCAGCAAGGGACTTGATCATTGTTGCTTCTCTCTTTTGTAATGCATGTAAATGTATTTCATGCAGTATAAGTCCTGCAGCTCAAAGTTTTCTTTTGCAATTAATGCATAGGTGTGTGCACCTAAGTAAACATCCAGAGGATACTTGAGAGATTTTACCTAGAGCTACTGCATGAAATAAACATCATGACATATTTGGGCTTTTAGTGAGATGAACTTTCCCATTTGTTAGAATTACCAAGAAAATAGCTGTTTGAAACTTAATTATCATAAACCTAATTGATGGTTTTTGCTTTCTTGCCTTAGTAGGAAACCGTCAAATTAGTATAGAAAATTGATCTAAGCTGACTTTTCCAAAACCAATAAAACTTGTGTGTAGGAAACCAACTCTGCTTTTTCTCTTCTTTCTTTCTGCCCTCCTTTGGAAAACCTCACTGCACAATGCATTGTACAATAGTCTTTTTTAAAGAAATGCAAAGTTGATGCTTGCCTTGCACAGTATGAAAGGGAGAAGCTATGCCAGCTTTCTTGCCTTGTCCCTGAGAAAGATGAAAGATTGGAATGTGCTATTTCAGTCCAGCTCAGGCATGAAAGAGTGTCTTCCCTAAGCTCAAAAGCAGAACTAAGAAAAAGCCCATAGGTACAAATTCCTATTTTATCTCTATTTGAGGCAAACCCTTGTACAAAGAACTGGTGTTCCAAAGCAGGTGTCCTTTCTTTTTTTTTTTTTTTTTTGTGGTACTGGGGATTGAACTCAGGGGCATTCTACCTCTGAGCTACACCCCCAGCCCTATTTTTTTATTCCTTATTTTGAAACTGAGTCTCACTAAGGTTCGGAGTGTCTCACTAGGTTAGCTGAGGCTGGCCGTGAACCCATGGATCCTCTGGTCTCAGCCTCCCAAATGCTGGGATTGCAAGCATGCGCCACCACGCCCGGCAGCAGGTGTCCTTTCTAAGAGATGGGAAACTACCAGAATACTTGAGTGCCTATATCCAAACTGTAGTGACCCATCTCACCTCTGAACCTTTATGCATTGCCAACACATGAGCGTTTCTAGGGGATACTCCATAGCCAAACCCTAATACCAGCCACCTCTATAAGGCTGCTTTCTGGGCTCTGGCAATTGTGCTCTCCTCCAGACACTTTAGACTGATGACTGCATAGGGTCCTGTCCTCTCAGGGTCTTACTAGCTCAGGGTCCACTCAGAGTCCTACACTGTCTCTTATAATTTCTTCAAGTCTACTTCATACCTTTGCAAATGGTCTTTTTATTAAACTACACTCAAATTGCATTTGAGTATGCCACCTGTTTCCTGTCAGGAACCTGACTAATACAGTGATTACCTGTCTCAGAAGTCATTGTAAAAATGACATGGTTTAAGTAGAATTTAGTACAACAATTGGCTCATAAAATGCATTTAACAAAGTTAAGTACAATCTTGTGTCACTTAATGACATACTGAGGAATGCATTGTTGGGTGATTTTGTCCTTGTGTGAAGAGCATAAAGTATACTTAAACAGACTAAGATGGCTGAATAGGCAATATAATGTCATAGAACCACTGTCATATACATATTCTGTCACTGGCTAAAACATTGTTATCTGGCACATAAGTGCATTAATTATATTAACTGTTCTTTTTTCTTTTCTTTGCTAGAGATTAAATTTAGGGCTTCCCACATGCTAGGCAAGTACTTTACTATTTAGCTATATTTTAAGCAAAGTATTGAGTTTGTAATATTGTTGCATTGTTTAAATTTTTTAAAGGTGAGGAAATCAATTATTATTTTGCAAATGTTAAAAATTGGAAAAGTGAAGCAGAGGTCAATGGCTAAGGTCATGGTACTGCAGTTGGCAGAACTAAAAAGTTTAAGGATTTTCAGTCTTGTTGTTTAGTAAAAGGTTCACAGTCACAACATGTATGTAAAAGAAAGTTGCAACTTCACAGAATTTAGTAAATTAAAACATAACCTTCTTGGGAGGATTGGGTATGCCTAAAGTAAAAAGTATTATCTGTGACCACTAAGTAGTCATAGGATTGAACCACGGACAACTTAGTGTCTTTAGCTTCATTATAAAGGCCAGGACTAAACATATTTCAAGACAGATGATCCGTAGGGCTGAATTTCTTACAGGCTCCTATTGATAGATCTATTTATTTATAATCAACATTGAATCAGAGACCAGGATTCATATGGTTGTGTAATAGATTTTATATTTATTTACATTTTTCTTATTTAGAGTTCTCATTCTTATGCCATATAAAATAGGTCACTCTGTGGTATTTAGTGTCATCTAGCCCATAATTTATAGTACACTCAAACTGTTTATCAAAAATGAAAACTAAAATCTGAAGTAGTGGCCAGTTTGAAACAAAACATACTGTGACTTCTTTCCATTTGATAATAAATTTGTCATAGCTATTAAAATTTCATACCATATGGATATAACTTTCAGTGTTTTAGAAGGAGGGGAAAAGAAGGAAATTTCTGAAATGTCTCTTTTACAATTAAGTAGAGTCCAGGGAGAAATAGCAATTTGAAAGGTCTTTTGATGTCAATCCAAATAAGAATTTATAGATTGTCCCTTCTGAGCAAGGAGCTGAGTAGGCAAAACCATATATCCTGTTGCCAGAAAAGTTGATGATTCTAGAAGGCACTATTGTCATTTAAACATTTGGCTCTTTCTCTTCTTTTTTTTTTTATTAGCTTTTTCTTTAATTCCCAGGTAGGGTTACTTATTTCTGTCTTTATAAATAATGTTCTTTTATATATTGGGCATTGAACAAATAAAAAATTTCTCAATAATTTATTTATTGTCTTTAGATTATCCTTTCTGGAAGAGAAATTACATCAAATGCCATAATGATCTCCCAGTTGATCCTTGTAAAACCTTCTACTGCTTTGTCCAACCCTCTACTTGTTTAGATTTCTTCTCTTATTATTTTTTGCCTTGAATAAAATATAGTCACATTTTCACTGAAAAGAAATGGTGTATTCACAATATTTCCTAGTCTAAATTACTATACTGTTTTTACATCAGTTATATCGACACTAGTACCAGTAGTGTGGGAATAAAATAAAATTCTTCACGGATTGTACTAAAAATATCACATACCTAAGAACCTCCGGTGGCTGCTTGCCCAAGAGTAGTCATGGATTCTTTAAAGTAGAGAAACTGATTCTATGTACAGATAAAGGACACATTACTCCATGTGGTCATTCTATAACCACGCTTTGGTACATCTCCTTGTGTGGACATTCTTCCTTCTAGTAACCTTCTACACAATGGAGAAGGAAAAGTATTTAAATCAATAATAAAGACACAGACTGAGTACTTTGGTGTGAAGGAGGGAAGGGGCAATGAACTCTCCCTAGAATTGAGAAGAAGATGGTCAGATGACCATCTGTGCTTTCAAGAAAAAGTGGCATTTGATTTAGAGTTAAGGGCCAAGTGAGTGTTTACCAGACAGGAAGAGAGAAAATTACAGTCTGATAGAACTTGGGGATTTTTTTTTTTTTTTTTTTGGTGGTACTGAGAATTGAACCCAGGGGCATTCTACCTGCAAGATACAGCCCTATTTTTTATTCTTTGTTTTGAAACAGGGCCTCACTAAGTTGCAGAGGACCTCACTAAGTAGCTGAGGCTGACTGTGAACCTACCATCCTCCTGTCTCAGCCTCCCGAGTATTGAGATTACAAGCCTGTGCCACCATACCCAGCTTGGGAAAGTATATTTTGATGTGATTTCAAAATATCCTTTTTTTTTTTTCAAAATACAGTTTTTTATTAGTGTGGGTAGCGAGAGATAAATTTAAAAGGACAATTGAAGCCAAAGCTTGACTTGTTTCCCACTATGGACAAAAGGAGTTTATATATCTTTTTCAATGAATGATATTAACAAATAATCTTACATAGATTCTGTCAGCCATTCTCAAGGCTTATTCTGTCACATGTTGGTGATTTCCAATTTTTTTCTCTCTTACTACTGTACTAAACATTCTTTTTGTCTTCTGGCCATCTGTATTTTAATGTTTTATGTGCTCTTACAAAGTCTACACCCTCGAAGTAAATTTATCACTTTTCCTTCAAAACATTGGCTTTATCCCAACTTCCTAGTTTAGTGAGTGTCCCTGAATTTCAAAGAAAGTATAATATTCCTTTCTCCCCGTCCCTGGTGCCTAAACCTCCCATCATCCAGAGACTCAATAAGCCATGCCTTATTTATATTTATTTTTTTAAGTTACTCTCAATGTTATTGTCTCCTTTCCACCTCTACTTCTAGTGTCTTTATTTAGGTTATCATTTTCCCTTTGATTACTGCAGCAACCTCTTAATTTTTTTGGGGGGGGCTGGCATTGTAGCCATACATCTTGATGAGGTTCAGGGTGATAGAGGCATACATGCACATATTACTTTTTGAGCCCTCCCCCAGTTCCAGCCCCATTCCCCCTCCTCCCCCTTCCCACCTTCTTGTGCTCAGCACAGTGACTTGCTTTGATAAATTTGTGTATTTACATCATGACCATTGACATGTTTCCCTCTTCAACTCTTCCCTCACCTTCCCATCTCCCTCAGTTAGGTCTTCTCCTCCACACCACTAAGGTTTCTCCTCCTTTGTCTTGAGTCCCTCCTGTGTTCCAGGTTCCTCTCTTGAATTCCTAAACCATTTCTAAAATTTATTGTATCAATGACTTTGCTGGGAAACTTTTAATAAGTCCTCATTAACTTTAGGATAAAGTCCAAAATCCTCAGCATGACATATCAACCCTTGTTATTTTGGTCCTGCCGACCTGTTCAGCCTCATGGGGCTTATAACCAGGCTCTTACCCTTCTCTCTGTTTATTGAATGACATGAAGCTCCCTACAATCTTCATAGTTTGTTATCCTCCTGGGTATTTCCCTCTTCCTGTTCCTAGCCTTCTTATCTTGTAACTCACTTCTCCTGACCTTTATCTCCACCCAATGCATCTATGTGGTGATAGATTATTTACTCTGTCTCCACTAGACCATGGGCTCTCAGTGCCAGACACCAAATTTCATTAATATGTGTCATATTCTTTCCATGCTTAGCTTCATGTCTGGCACATAATTATGGCAAAATTCTAGTATTTACTAGGTGCTTACTATAAACCAGATAATATGCTAATTATTTATGTATATTATTTCCTCTAAAGAGGAAAAACAAAATCAAGGTATGCTTTCATAAGATAATATGACAAAAACATTTGAAGCCTGAGCATGAGCTTTGTTCTAGGAGTCCTGTCAGGATAGCATTTCAACAAAACAAGTGAGAATTTTAAAGAGATCTATACTATAGTAGAGGCAATAGAAATCAAAGGGAGATAATTTATTATAGTGATTCCTAGTGATATTGGATGATGGATGGGTGGGTAGATGGATAGATGGATAGATGGATGGATTGGTTGGTTGGGTGGATGGATGGATGGATGGATGGATGGATGGAGAACCAAGCATGTGTTCCTTAGAATTTACTAAAAACCTTTTTATTTAACTTAGAAATCCTAGCCGTGTTGAACCAACAGTTTATTAAGATTAAAAGAGCAATCAAGTAATGCAAGTACATAAGCAGCTTATATGGCAACAGCCTGAAAGAAAAAAGCAGACATATCTTGGGAGAGTAAAATGGCATAGCTTTTAATATAGCTATTTAAGATTACAGGGTTCATGTAAAATTATTAAATTAGGTCCAAAACCAATTGTTCAAGTAAGTATGACAGTATGTTATATATGGTAGTAGTCTTTTAATAAAAAGTGAAGCTTCCAGTGGAGTAATCATAAGATTAGTTATTTATCACCCAGTTGTTAGTAGAAGGCAATGAACCCTGGTATCAGAATGCCTTAGTTTATTCAGGCTGCTATAACAAAATACCATAGACATAGTAGCATATAAATAAAATAAATTTGTTTTTCACACTTTCAGAGGCAAAAGATCAAGATCAAGGCACCAGCAGAGTCGGTGTCTGATAAGGACACATTTTCTGGTTCATGGAAGGCATCATCTCTTCATATGATGAGCGAGAAAAGGCAGCTCTCTAGAGCCCCGTGTGAGGACACGAATCCCTCATGACTAAACACCTCTCAAGGTCCCATCTCATAATGCCATCTCACTATGATTAGATTTCAACATATAAAATTTGAGAGCATGCACATATCCAGACCATAATATCGCCTAACAGATAATGAACAATGAATGAATGATGAACACCCACAGTATTAACACAGTGAGGTGCTTCTGTCTACTTTTTAAAATCTTTTTTGGCTTCCTTTGTTTCTTTGATACAGACTCAACAGATTTGGGGTTTTCTCTGTACTTTCCTTACACTATTTTTCTGTCATAACACATACCTCTCAACATAACATATCCTATTTTTATGTTTTTGTCTTATCTTCCCCATTCATAATGTTAGCTGATAAATGTGAGACTTTTCTTTTGTCACTGCTGTATTCATGAAATCATGTACAGTCTCTGGTCTGTAGCAAGATTTAGTTAATATTTGTTGAATGAATAAGCATGCATAGTCTGGTGCTTAGTAATGTGTCTTAATAGGTCATGCTACCACATGAATATGTTTTTGTAAACATTGTTTCCTGGTCATAATGCAATATTTGTTCACTGAAAGCACAAAACAAAACTTGGAAAATAAAAAGATGTAACTGAGTGCAGTGGTACAGGATTGTAATACCAGTACATGGGAGGCAAAAACAGGAGGATGGCAGGTTTGAGGCCAGCCTCAGCAATTTAGGGATGTCCTCAGCAACTTAGACCTTATTTCAAAATTTAAAAAATAAGTAAATAAAATAGGGCTCAATGATAAAAAAAACCCTTGTGCTCAATCCCCAGAAACACACACACACACACACACACACACACACACACACACACACAGAGAGAGAGAGAGAGAGAGAGAGAGAGAGAGAAAGAGAGAGAGAAAATACAAAGATGTATCAATGGGAAAAGTGAAAATCATTCCCTAACTCTGAGACAATGATTTAACATTTTGGTGTTTTCTCCCTTTGTGTATTTGATATAATTATTCATTATCCTAGATATGTTATTTTATATTCTGTTTTTCACTCATTATTCAATCATTAGCATCTTTTTATATTTTTACAAAATTTTCAATATTGACTTCAATTTAAAAATGGTGGAGTAAACACACATTTCTCTTACCTTCAAAATAACAGAAATAATGAAATGTAGAGAAGAAAATCCACATCTGTGATGAAATGAGTCATTGGCAGCAGCCCCAGAGCATAAATGTGTAGCACACCTGCCAAGTCTGTAATGTTTGGATCCAGGTGAGGGAGGATATAAGAACCTACACTTATCTCATCCCCTTGGACCTTGAGCAAGACATAGATTTTCCTCAAATTAAGTGCACCACCATAAAAGACAACTCCATTGTTCTCTGATTTATGTGTCAAAACCTAGATCCATAGGGAGGCTGCGGGAGAAGATGGGGGTGACTCTGTAAACAACAAAGTATCACTATTGAAAGGCAGGTGGCATGGGACTGGAGGAGAAACCATTCTGATGTGCCATTTTAATTTTCTTTACCTTAGCTGGCTGGCAGACGCAGCCTGCTGAAAGTGAAATGGGGAAAGGAGGAGAGTAGGCAGCAATTACTCTTAGGGGCTTTGTTTTAAAGCACAATAGCACAAGCAATATAGATGGAGCAGAGGATAGAAAAGCCCAGGCTTTCTGGAAGAGCTGGCTAGGCTGTTAGGAAAGCACATTACTGATTTCAGATGCAACACACTAAAACACCACACAATATTTGGTGAACTGAAAGAGTGAATACTTTCTCCCTGATCTATTTGTTAGAAACATGGCCACTGCAGAGAAAATAGCCCATTAAGATTAGACATAAGAATGAAATAGCTGAGCTTGTACAAACTTTGTGTAGTTTACAGAAGGAGGTTAGCACAAAGATAGGAGCCATAAATCAAAGATTAAGCAACATGGCACAAGAGGGCATGTGTTTCAGTAATTGTAAAATGAGCTTCACAGCAAAAGGTGAAGCTGAGCTTTTCAAATTGCTGAAATGTCACTGTTTATTTATGAGCCAAGATAAAACTCATTTTTAGATAAATGACTAAATTGAAATACTATAATGCGCACCATTCAAGTGCTGTTATGGTTAAAAAATGTGACTATAAAAATGTCACATTATTACGGAACCTATTTGTTGGGTAGGTATTTTCTGAGTCCTATCTACTCAGTTTATTGACTTCTACTAGGTTTTACTACTGCTTGCCTTGAATAGCCAATGCACAGTAGCTATTATAAAAGTAGGACTGTCCTTTCTACCTCTCGCAACCCTGAAGAGTCTCAGAAACTTAAACTAGAACTGATATTGTGGCTCATGACATTAGATAAAGGAGCAATAAAAGCACTTTGTTGATAGATATCATACCTCATTTATAGAAAAGCAGTGGGCTCTTAAAATTCAAAGTCATATTTAATTTGAAAATACATCTTCTAATTGTTCTACCGTTTTTCTTGAGCACCTAAGCTGCTATCATGAATTTGGTGAACTAAAAGCTTACTTTTTTTCTCATCTATTTAATAGAGATAAGGTCACTATGAGCCACTCGGTCAAACTGAGCCAAGATAGAGCTCGCTATGTAACCTACAAAAGAACCACCCCCAGGTTCCACAGAAGCCGAAGTCCTATATTTTGTGTACCTTGAAGGTTATGAATTGTAATCTATTATCCATGTTAGTAATTTACACTTTTCATATTAGCATGTTTAAGCCATGGTGGGCTGAGATTTGGAGGCACATGACAATAAGTCATCAGGAATTTGGAGAAGTGGAATATACACTGTGGTAGAGATAAAGGCCTCCAGACAAAGAAGATGAGTATGAAAGGCAAAGCTTGTGAAGAGGAGAGAAGTGAATCAAGAGAAGAGTCAAGCAACAACCCGAGGGGATGGCACAGCAGGCTTGGATTCTCCGAAGAGGTCATAAGAAGAGGGACTCAAGGAGAAGGATAATGGAGTGCAGTAGCTAAACTTGCATAACGCATATTACCGTGTGCCGGCACAGTCTATACTGCTTTCACATGTGCCAGCTAAATTACTCTTCACGATAACCTAGTGAGGTAGGAATGATTAATATTTCTACTGTACAGATGAAAAGAAAGAAGGAAAGAAGCACAGAAAGTTTGTTAAAGAGTGCCTTGCACAAGTTGCACAGCTAATGAGGCCCAGCTGAGGTGTGAACCCTGAGAACCTCAGCTGCCAGTGTACACACTCTTGCTGACTACACTGCATTGCCTTTTTCAGATGTGGGTGACAATAAAAAAGATTTTTAAAAAAGAATCTGTTTGTTAATTGCATAAAAATTGGCAGTAAGGTTGTTCTTTAGGGTCAACACTTGAGTAATTCACACTCAAGAGAATCACAGCAGAGAGGTGATGAGTAGAAGAGGGGGCATATGTTCAGGCCAGTGGACATCAGGTGTTGAAACTGAGGGAGGGAAAAAACACAGAGTGGATTAGAGAAAATATTGTAATAGCAAAGCCTGATTGGAAACTGGACTCATATTAGATGAAAAATTATTTCTTTTGCAAGTCCTATGCTGCAATTGAAAACTATCTTATTAGGAAATTTTTAAGTTTTTGCAACTTTTCAATAGTACTAGATTAATTGAGAAGTTCCATTGTCACCACTGTATAAACAAATAAACCACTGATTTTGGAAAAGTATCCAGCAATTTGTGGATTAGTACTTCACTCTTGATCCCTTGGGCAAAAGTCATATTCATCCTGTAGGTGTGGATTTAGTGGCTGCAATTTTCAGGAAATATTAGTAAATTACCAGAGATTTTTTCTGTTATCCTTATTAGTACTGGAGATTGAACACTGGGGCATTTTCCTTTGACTTACACCGCAGCCTTTGTTATTTTGAATTAGTGTCTTGCTAAGTTGCTAAGGATTTCACTAAATTGCTGAGGCTGGCCTCGAATCTGTGATCCTCCTATCTCATGCTCCCAAGTACTGGTATTATAGACACATGCCACTGTGCCCAGCTCACATCTGACAGAGTTCCTTCACTTTCAATACCTAACATAGTTGAAAGTATGGCATGAAGAATTTTAGACAATTTAAAGACATTTTAAGCATTTTTCCCTCTTCTTCTTGATCATTGAGCTACCATATAATCTTATGTTTTTTTAAAAAAACTGATCTTTTAGGGTTCATCTTTAGTGGAATATGCTTGTTCGGGGGAAAACAAGTTTTATAGAAAAGTCTGAGAGAAACAGTTGCCAGTGACTCAAAAGATAAGGCTTCTTCCTATGCCACATCTGAGGTTTTGATCCTACAATGTCAAAATAACTGCACAGTTCAATTAACCATCAATTCAGTGGTCCTCTAAATCAAACTAATCATTAGGCTAAGTTAAAGGTTTTTTGTTTTTTGTTTTTTTTCTTTCATCTTCCTTAACCGAAAGTCCCAATTGTAGTTGTAGAGTGAACATGTACACCAGCTCTTATGAAAAGTAAAAGATGTCTTGGTTGTGGTGGTACAGGAAGCCCAGGCATGATAACTTTGAAAGCACACATGGTTTTGACAGATGGTGTCTCTGGGCTGTCACTGCTACACATTGGGGTCCCTGAAAACAGACTCCATGCAGGAAGTTTACTAGGTAGTGCTTTGGGGTTCAACACTTGTGGAAGAAAGAGAAGGAATCACAGTGGGCAGAGGTTGGACTGTGATACAATCTCACCTGAAGCTTCAGCCAATCCACAGAGAGCTCTGGGGCTAGGAGGGCCCTTCAGCACTGTGCTGAATTGGAGCAAGGGGGCCCAGCCTGTGTCACTCCATACCATGCACTGGACACAGAAGGTGGCTCTCTCTAGTCAAGGAGTGACTCCTATGGAAAGCTGACTGCTGAGGGCAATCAGGCAACCTCCTTGCCAGCAGCTGAGGGAATAACTCCTTCAGTCTTAAAGCAATTCTGGGTACCATACAACAGTGTCCTCAAAGTAACTCACCAATTTATTTTGCAACTTAAAGGGAGAAATGCAAAATAAGAAATAATATCTACATTTTATTATTGGCATTAAGTTCTATATAGTGTTATCATGAGAAGGAGGGAGGAGGAGGGAGTGGGGTGGGACTTGGGGAAGGGTTAAATGAGAAATGTGTGCATGTATGCTTTACCAACTTGTACCTAACAAAGATGGATGATTACAATGTACCAATTAAAAATAAATAAATAAAGATACTTTGTTTTATAGACAAACAAATAAAGCATGTTTGTGGGGTTTTTTTTTTGTGTGTGGGGGATACTGGGGATTGAACCCAGAGGCATTCTACCTCTGAGCTACATACCTAGTCCTATTTTTTATTCTTTATTTTGAAACAGGGTCTCACTAATTTGTGGAGAGCCTCACTAAGTAGCTGAGGCTGGCTGCGAACCAGGATCCTCTGGTCTCAGCCTCCGAGTACTGGGATTACAAGTGCGTGCCACCACACTTGGCGAATGTTGTTATTTAAATAAGCTTAATAATATATTTAGTTACATACTGGTTTGATCAAGATAATATGTTTGAGCCACTTTTAATCTTAGCATTGTCTAGAAACTTAATATATGTTTTTATCATTTAATGTTTGCAACTTTCTTGCATAGAAGGTGCTGTTATTTAGATGCTGCTGGTGAGAAAGCAATTAGTTTAAGGGACATGCCTAGATCATGCCATCAGTTAGTGGTATAGTCATGACTCTGAGCTAAGTTTGCCCAAATCAAAGCCCTTTTTCTTGGTCAAATCCTATGTTATTAGTTCTAAACCTTGAACTTTAGCCAGGAATGGTCTGGTTCAATTGATTACTTTCTGCCTCAGTTTTAACAATGTTTTCTTATCCTGCATTTTGTCCTCACAGACTCCAGAAATTTGACATTTAAATTGAGTGCTTATCTCATTTGACCCTTGCCACAATCTCTGCTGGTAGAAAGGAAGTCTTTTTATCCACACTTTAGCAGACAGGAGGGCTGACAACAGTTGCTCTGTGTCTTATAACAGTGGGCCATGCTGGGATGGCTTCTGCCCCATTCAGTAGATGAATTAGCAGGTAAGCAATGCAGGGTGCATATTGGAGGAATCAGAGGTTGCCAGCCAATTCCAAATGTGATGCTTGATTCCATCATCCAATGAGATTAACATAGGGAAAGGGAAAACATGTATATGAACATATATTGTAAGTAAAGAAACAAATCATTCTTTAAGTAAGTCTCCACTGTAATTCTTTAATTTATGGTGAGGATATTCTGGAACCAGTAGAAAGAACTTGTTTGAGTGGCCACTAGGAAAAATGTAAGCAGATATATTTTAAGTGTGTGACTTAAATGAATTTAAACCTCATTTAAATTTGAATAACTTCCTAAGGGCTTCTCATTTTGTTAGAATGCCTGAGCTCTGTATCTTTCTTTTTCTGAGATCATGGTTGACTGATGCCCACAGTCGAATTATGTTACAAATGATACAATACTTCCATTGCTCTGTGACAGTTCGTTTCCTCTGGTTTGTTTTTGATGGCACAATGAAAGTAGACAAGGTTCTCTTATTCCTTTGTTTATTTTAATAGGGTACTGCTTGTGTCAGATCATTCAAAGGGACTTTAAAGCATTTGTCAGGCTTTCATATATTTCATCTTCTATAATTAAAAAGGGAATAAGGAGAGTCATAACATTTTCACTCACATATTCTTTGATATAAAAAGCAAAAGACAAACTATTATTTTATTCATGTATCCTTAGTTCAGCTCAATTCTTAATTTAATGGAGGACTTCAAGAACAGTTGGAAATACGAGATATTTCTACATGATTGATGCAGTGTCTCGTGTATATTATGTGACTGCACTATAAATTATTTGAGACTTTGGTATTAAAAGCAGATGATAACGTGTACCTTTTTGAAATAGGGAAAGAGGAATTTAGTGTATACATATACAGAGATTTCAGTACATCATGAATACATAGGCTTACATGTATGTTCATTAACATAGGCCTGTCAACTTAAAAATACATGTTTATAACTTGTCAACATTAATATAAAGTTATATAAATTGGATTATAACTATTAGTGCTATAAAGACTAAGTTTATTTTTATTGATCTGGGTGTGGAAATGGCCAAAAAACTGCAATAATACCATCACATATTTATACCTTCATATGCTACACTGATATAATTTATGAAGATACCTGCATGAGAACTAAATTAAGGTTGCCTGTAAGTTCTCCTTGACTTCATGAAATCAGAAATCAAGTACTAATATAGCATCTTGAGAATTCATATGCAGTGTATAGTGTTTTAATGATGGCTTTTAGGCTTTGTTGTTATTTTAAATCCGCATAGTATTGGAAGGAAGTTTTGTTTGTCATTAGAGTCTGTTGTTTCATAGGGAACACTCATTTTCTAAATCCTCCAGATGGTCTAAGCATGAGTTTATAGCAAGATTCACATATACCTCTGCTTCCAGAGTAGGGTCTCAATGTCATATGAGTACAGAGGCCAGAAAGGTACTTGGGTACTAGGATGGTGGCTCAAATACCACACTCTGGGGAGTGATGGAGACTGACAGGTTGAGTGGTGTAGGCTTGGAGGCACATGGGCTTCTCATCACTTGGAAATGTGCCAATTTCTCCATATCTTCTGGTTTTCAAAATAAAATGAAAATACATATGTTTGGGTGAAATTTTCTGATTTTTATAACAGTTCTAAAACACTAATTTCAGTACTGGCTACATGTGGCCTAGAGTCCTCCATTGTTCACATTCCCATTTAAGTCAGTGATTTACTGGAGTCGTAAGTTGTCTTCCATTTTGCATATGTGGGAAGATAATACATTTTGAGTAGGAAACTAATTATCATAACAGAATCTTCAAAATAGAATCAAAACCAATTCTGCATAGGTTTAAGTTTTCTTCTTTGAGTGTGAAAGGCAGTGACTCTCATTTTCTAGTTTAAGCTATGTATGTATACTATTTAGCCAATAACGGGAGTAGTTGGAATCTTGTTTCACTTGGCACATTGTCTTTTACTATTGATTGTCCCAAAATTGGACACCAAATTTCCTCTTTCCCACTTATATCTCAGTATGAGATTTCCTGTCTTGATTCAAACCTTTGTGGTCGGTTTTTATCTCATCATTTGTCTGTCTGATATCCTTGATATGTTTTTATAACATTTTTAACAGAAAATGCAGGTGCTATTTGTGGAACACGAGCTGTTCAGCTGTGAAGGGTCTCTTGTGATTTCTCAAGTTGTTTTCACATTCAACTGATACTGGCTTCTAGAACAGAAGTCTGGGAACTAACAATGAATGTGAGACCACTGAACACAGGTTTCCTTCCTTTCCAAGTCTGTCTTTAGGGGCAGAGCAAAAAGATGAATGAGAATGGAAAATAGATGAGGATATCTGAGCATGGGGTTAATTTTATTAATTTCAGGCTTAACTCAGCTTGAAGACAATATAATAATCTATAAAAAATGGAATCTCAACAAGAAGCCAAACTACTATTACCTTTTTTTTTTTTTAAGAGAACAATGTGTTATAGTAATCAGGAGCTCATAAATTGCCCTTACAAGCAGTTTAGAAAAAGATACTGTATGAAACCTATTTAGAGTTGGAAACTCTAAAGAGATTCTTTTTCCCTGTTGCTCCTGAGGTAGTTTTTCCATGTATAGAATTTCATTTTGGTTGTTTAGTGGAGAACATGGGAATTGTACTCTACTTCCTGAACATGTGATGAACGAGGAGGGGTCAAGATACAACTGAAATATTTCACATACTGAGGAGCCAAATGTAAATAGCACTCTGTAGTACGATCCCCTCATTGTATATATGAACGAAGAGAGTCATCGTATTTCTCTTCTTGTTTATGCTAAGTTACCTGGGGAAAATTAGAATGTAGATGGGAGTGGAAATAAGTAGAAGGGATCGAGAAAATATTCCAGTTTCTTCCAATAGAAGCCTCTCTCTTCACTCACCAGGAGAGCTCCAGTTCCTCTCTGTCATCAACATTACTGTGAATCTCCAGGTAAAAGGTCATTGAGAACTGTTGACACCCCAAAAGCAAAAAATGTTTTTCAAAATATTTACAGCAGCCAGCCGTGAAAATAACTTAGAAAGTCAGTCTGTCGTTAAAGTCATCAGCTTTGTCAATATCCATAGTATTCTCAGTATTTACTACCACTTTGTCCTACAAGCATGGGCAATTATTTCACTGACATCTTTTGTTAAAATGTGTGAACTTTTATATTTAATCATTTGAAAGAAATACATGGTTCTACAATTTCTTGGAAAATTAAAAAAAAAAATTTTACTACCTCATCACCTGGGTCTAGACAAATTTATTAGGCACTTGCTGATGGTGAGTAATACCTGTTTATTAAGCTGATTTTCAGGCTGCTTACAGGAGAACTTTCATAAATTAGCTTTAGTACCTTAGAATTTAAGCCTAAACAGGGATTAAGCATTCATAAATTGAATCAATTGGTCATGGACTAAGAGGGAAGAAAAATGTTTTTAAATACATTTCTGGCACACCACCCTTCCCTTGATTTCAACCTCAAGAGTATGCTTTATGGTAAGTAAGGACATATTTAAAGTTAGACTCTCTAGTGCCAGAAATTTCTACGTTATGTCTTGGCTAACCAGTGAGGATAATCAGCACCTTGTCTCTCTTCAAACTGACAGGGTACATTTCTTAAGTGTTGAAAGAGACGTATACAGAGCTTGCAGGTTGAGCAGTCTCAATTCCCTGGCCTCGGTGAAGATTTGGAAACTTAAGTGGTTTTCACTTGTCAGGGTAAAGCACTAGGGTCAGTTAAATGAATCAGCTATTTTAGTCATTGGTATTTTCTAGCTAACACAGAAATCAGAAGTGTATACTCTGAAATATTTAAAAATCAGAAGTGTATACTCTGAAATATTTAAAAATCAATGTAATTCTTAGCAGTGTTCATTTTATAGTTTTATGTTACTTTTATCAAAGTAAACAATTTGTTTCTCAGTTTGGTATACCTGTCAGCTGTTTTCCTGCATTAAAAGCACAAACTCATTTGAACACTCATGTTTAGTCCTTTGGAAATTAACCCAATCTCATATTTTAATGAACTCTGCCTCAATTCAGACAAGCGCAGTGAACCTCCAGCTTGTTTTGCACTTTTATTTGTAAAACGGTATGATTTTCTATGCCTCTAGTCACTGTTTTAAAACTGTGGCCCTTCCAACATTTCCTCAAAAGAGCAGTAATAGCCTTTGTCTTGCAGTTCCATAGAAAACTCCATTGTCTTTGAGCAGGTTCCAAATATGTGGAATTCACCCCTAATATTCCAGAAACACCACAGAGAAGATTCTGGGGTAAGGGAGGAGAGGGTGGGAACAGTGGGAACAGCAGAAATTAAATAAATAATACCCCATTCTGAATTTAGCTTCTTCCCAAATCCTTTCTCTCTTTTAAATATGCTTCTTGATCATGCTGTAGAATCAGAAGCTAAAGGAGTATAAAATAAACTTAATGTGGTTTCTGTAGCAAATTTAAATAAAATGTACTTTTTGTCTTTACATCACCTCAATTTCTAGAGTGGAACTAACACTTCTGTGAATGGTGACACATAAGGTGTTTGGGGTTTCATCTGTTTGCCTATTAGCTATACATTCTCAAGTTGATCAAGCTGTCAGTTGCCAGACACAAATATTGATATACTCAGAGTTATAATTTTTCATTTTCTCCTTTCTTCCTCTTCTACCCTTCTTTTCAATTGTTCATCAGCTGTCATCTCATTGTTCAGACATGTAAGTCATAGGGTAGAGACTGGAGCACCGAGCTGGTCTGTTTGGGGATAAAAGAGCTGGACCAGGAACTGCTCTGTTCATCCCAGTGGGAGCCACTGCCCCAGTGCTCAGGAGCTCAGATGGTGTCCCCAGGGATAGCAACTGCATGCATTCAGGGACTTCCTGAACACAGATACAGCACCTCTTTACCAGGACTCAAGTCATTGGATATAAATTTGTATTAAAAGAAAGAAGGAAGGAAGGGAGGGAGGGAGCAAAAAGCACACAGGATAATCTCAGTCCACATGCAGCTATAACAATGGGTAATAGCCATCAAGTCATGACTGAGTCCCTGGGGAAGTGGAAGTACTTCCAGACTTGTCTCATTTAATCCTCATGACAGTCCTGGGGACCTTTGGTGACCTTTATCTCCCATTCACAGAGGAAGAAACCCCTCTATAGAGAGGTTAAGGCACTTGCCCGTGGTCATTCTTGAGGCAAGTTGAGGGGAAGGGCCTCAACCCTGCGGCCAGAGCTCAGGTCCCTAACACAGCCTCAGGCCCCCAGCTGTCTGCCTTACTCCCCAGTATGTGTGATGCATTCCACCTTAGCTTCTTTTTTCCTGTCACTTGTTTTCTTGGTGACTATGATAAGCAGGCACTGCTCATTTTCCAATAGCAGAATGTTTAAGATATATTGCTCTGTTCTTTAAGACGGTTTGTAAGGGAAATCTGCAATCAATGTTTGAACTGCTCTCTCCATATCTCCTTCAGAAAGAAACAAAATAGGAGTCTTTTTTCTTCCTCTTCTCTTAACCATGTGATTGTACTTGTATAAGAAGAGATGCCAAGGCAGATGGCATCTTAAAATAGTTATAGCAAATATGTTCATGAGTTAAAATTGTAAAAGTCCTTACACCAACCAGATTTTCCAACGATTCAATAAAAGCAGCTTCTCAATGTTAAAATATAGGTGCTTAGCTCTCAAAATAACTGAACTGGCTTTTTTCCTTACCTCTTGGTTGTGGATAGCTAAGTGTTTGCTTATGCATACTCTTGCTGGTCAAGGAGTTTTCTCGTGTTTGCCCTTCACCTAATTCTTTCGCCAACAATCTTATCTGAAATCTTTTATTCAAATAGGAACAAATCATTTGAGATGGAACACATCATTAAAACTTCAATAATCTGAATTGGAGACTGTTGAATATAGTGTAAATTTTAGTTATTAAACATTTGAAACAACGGCAGTATGGTATTTATATGTAAATAGTTTTTCTAAACCTGAGGTAATGAAATATTAGTAATTATGACTTGCTTTAATGGATTACTAAGAAAGTTTTATAAACAAATCATCAAATCATCAGTGCTCTGCCTAGGTTCTCAAGGGATAACATTCTGACATTCTGTTTTCTCTTAGGTATTGAGGGTTTGGCAAAGACCAGTCATCGTGTGTGTGTATCTGTGTGTGTGTGTGTGTGTGTGTGTGTGTGTGTGTGTGTGTGTGTGTGTATTTTTTTTTCCTTTGAAACATGGTCCCACTAAGTTGCTGAGGGCCTCTCTAAGTTGCTTAGGCTGGCCTTGAACCTGTGATCTTCCTGTCTCAGCTTCCCAAGTACTGGGATTATATGTGTTTGCCACCACACCAGCTATGCCTCTCTTGCCTTAATTGCTGTGACAGTGCTTCTAAGCCTTGGTCCTGCTGAATGTGAGGATCTGGTCATTCTTTGTGGGGAGCTGTCCCTGTGCACTATAGAATATTTAACAGTTTCTCTGACTTCCACCCATTAGGTGTGAGTAACAATTTTCTCCCAGGTATAACTAACTGTGTCTCCAGACTTTGCCCAGTGTCCCTTAGGGACAAAGTCAATGCAGATGGAGAACCATTGTTCTGTGGTTCTTAACCAGATAAGAAACCACAAAGTAGACATTAAAATTTCAGTTCTGATGATGGCCAAACTGAAGTGAAGGATGTGGCTAAAATCTCTAAGTCCAAGAAGATTCCTTTTCTTTTCAGACACTTCTTCTTACATGCCATCTTTCCATGACCATTCTATTAAAAAATAGCACAACCCTATGATGGTCACCCTCACTGTACCCCATTTTGTCCTCCTAGCCCCATCTCCATCTGGAATTATATATTTGATTGTTTAATGTCTTCCTCCTACACTAGAATCTAAGCCCCGTGAGAGCAGGGTATAGTTGTATTTTATTCACTGTTATAACTCCAGAGCATAGATCAATGCCTGGCACATAATTTGCAATCCGAAAGTAATTGTTAACTAAATGAGTCAATTATTTATAGGTGCTTGCTGTAAAAAGGTGAAGAGTGAGGATATTAAACATCACAAATGTAGCTGAAAATAAATTGTTGAGAGAATTTTTGTTGATGAAGCATAGCTTCAAGTATGATCATTCTACCTAATGATTTTAGAATTAATTATTCCATAATTGAGATTTAGGGTTTTTTTCCTCATCTTATGTAATTAGTTTTACTAGAGTCTATTTTTCATGCCAAACAAACAGTGGCTTTGGAGAAAAGAAAGCTTTGAGCTGTAAGGAAATGAGGAGAGAGAGCCCAGATGATGTATGAAGTGAAAAAACAGTAGGAAAATACCAGCATTCCTTATACAATCAGTCACTGCAAATATATAACTAAGCAAAGGGCTGCTATTAGATAGTTTCACTGAAAGATACAGAAGGAGAAGCACAACATTCCACTGAATGCTGTTTTTGTGTTTTAGAACTAACAACTGAGAGTTCTGAATTTCAAGCAATAATTTATCCATTCATAGTTTAAAATTATTATATATTTTCAAAACTTTTCTTATTTTGTACTTATTTTTCAGCTCCTCAATTTAACCAATTACACATATTTTAAAGTACCTTATACCCAATCTTTGAGTTGAAGTAATTTCCCTTTAGTAAGAAGTCTACATTTAGCCAGACATAGTGCCACATACCTGTAATCCCAGTACTTAGGAGGCTGAGACAGAAGGACTGTAGGTTCAAGAACAGCCTCAGTAATGTAGTGCGACTCTGAGCAGTCTAGTGAGACACTATTTCAAAACAAAAATTAAAAGGGTCTAGAGGTGTAATCCCAAAGTAAAATGTCCCTGGAATCAATCACCAGTACCCCTCATCACCCCTACACAAAAAAAAAAATGAAAGAAAGAAAAGAAATATATACTACTTCATCATTAAAATGGAACACAAAATCCTTAGCTTACATATAAGACCTAGAAAGGGTCAAAAAACAAATTTTGTAAGCTTAGTAAATAAATATATATTCCACCAAATATGATTTGGTCTTAAAAATTATGGGCATGTGGCAAGGTAAGGAGAGCAGCCTCTGAACCTACTGAAATATTTTATGACAAAAATGAACAACCTGGCCATAGGCAGATGCCAGAATTCACTAGTATTATCAAAAGAAGAGCTGTGTGATTTATGTTTAAAAAATGGTAGTATCAAATTTATTGTTCTTTGTGGATTGCAGTGCCCACACACATTTCTTAAGTATAATGCCTTTTTAGCTTTTTTAAAAGAAACTGATGTTTCTTACTATTAAATCATTAAGAATACTAGCCAAGTGTGGTGGTGCATGCTTGTAATCCCAACATTTGGGAGGCTGAGACCGGAGGATCCGGGTTCGCGGCCAGCCTCAGCTACCTAGTGAGGCCCTCTGCAACTTAGTGAGACCCTGTTTCAAAATAAAGAATGAAAAATAGGGCTGGGAGTAAAGCTCGGAGGTAGAATGCCCCTGAGTTCAATCCCCAGTTCCAAAAAAAAAAAGAATATTAGATTTTTGTTTTGTTTTCCCCATAACTGCTTCCTGGGATATATCTAAAGTCCTGGAGAGTCTAAGGCACCTGTAAGGCTGTGAAATGGGCACTTGTTTATAAGATGTTACAGAACTAGAAACAGAGTGAGTGCTCTATACAATTTCTTTGTTGACTGTATCATGGAAAGTGGACTCCCCCAATCTCAGTGCATAGCAATAAATTCCTGCCTGAAACTCAGCTCCCATGGTCTCTATTATCCCATTCCATTTATGATATAATATGATGGTATTCTTTCCCTCCTAGATTCTAACATTGTAAAGGGCTTTTTTGTGTATAATTCTATAATGATGTTATAAAATGATTAGTGCAGATGGCAGGGAACAAAGAAAGGGCAAAAGAGCAAAATGCTGCCACTTCCTGAAATTCTATCTGATAACAATGTTTTCTTCAATCATTAGGCATGTTAAGTTCCTATTAAGTGTAAGACATAATAGGTAATATGAAAAATATCATATCTGGCCCTGCAACCCAGCAAAGCTTGTCTGCTGGTGGTTTTCTTCTTTAAGATGGTCCAAGGCAGCCCACAGCCACAGATTTTCCTGCAAATATTAGAAAGTGAAGGAAATCATGGTCCTGTGACTTTTCGACACCAAACAATGCTTACCCTGAGTTGTTTGGCTAGTAGCATTTTCACTGTTCTTTAGAATTCATCTTCCCAGGGATGTTTTTTAAGTCAAAACTATATTTGATTTATTCCAAATAAACTTGTTGTATATGGCTTTATATTTTCTAAGTGCATTAACATCACCAAATGAGGTTAAAAATTAAGAGATTTCAGTGTTAGAGATGAGAGAATCTATTCCAATGATTTTTTCCAAAGCCAAAATAAAACCTCTTTTCAAGTGGAAGGCAGTTTAACCAATAAATTCAATTAGATCATGTCTATTGCAGAGAATAGATTCATGGACTACTAAAGGTTTAGAGCTGTAAAATTGAAGATGATCTAAACAGCTGAATCAGTACACCCATTAGTACGCATCTTTCTTCTAATCATTGAATAAGGACTCTCACATTCATTTCTAATGACTTATTGAAATTGGGGTAAATGAGAGTAAGGTTGAAATGATCTATTTGTAAGTCTTTTGACATGTCCATTTCACAGTAGTATAAAGCCAAGAAGTCGATTTTAAAACCTTTTAGTAGCTACATAAAGGTAATAATTTTGACTAAGATATTTGAACTGTGAGGTTATGAGACTCTAATGATATGGATATAATTATGGATATAATGAAAGCAGTTGTCATTAGATTGTGGAGGGCTTTTTTTTCCATTACATTAACTATATTACCAAATAATTAAAACAAAATTTGAGGCAAGCTTTGCAAGAATGATTCCCAGATGTGAATGAGCAAATTTTTATCATTAGAGATAACCCAGAGTTCTACTGCATCTGGAGCAAAAAGTGTGTGCTTCAGTAGATCTTTCAGGAAGCGGTGTTATTTGCCTTTCATTTTACTCACACGTTATTTGAAAAGATAGACCAAATTCTTTGTCATCCATAATATGTTACAGCTTTTTGGAAGGTCTGTGTGAGAAATGCTTTTCAAAGCTTGATGGGATAAAGTGGCCATCATTACATCTTTACCACAAAGAACATCTGTTTACCAGCTCTGCCTTCTTTGACCAGTTGTGGGAATGCTTTAGGGAATGATTTTTTTTCTCTCTTGACAGGACAGGCTTCTGTGCTTCAGGCCAGACAGCAAAGATAACAATCATGTGTGTGTGTATGTGTGTGTGTGTGTGTGTGTGTGTGTGTGTGTGTGTGTGTGTGTGTGATACTAAAACCATAAGCATAGCCATGTTAAAATGTGTTCTTTTGCTCCAGGTAATTTGAAAGTCACTAACACTGAAACAAGGGACAAGTCCCAGTAATCTGAACATGTGTAGGTATGATTTTTCTTTGTCTCCTTTCTAATTAAGTTTTCCATCTCTAGAAATTCCTAACATTTTAAAGTAAAACAATACATTCAGCATGATATATTTGAATAGTGAGCACCTTATTATTTGTCTAATTTTGAGACTATTATGAAATGAAGAAATATGTTTTTCCCCCAAAAACTATAGCTTTGAAGCTCTTCAAGGGAGGGCAAAGTTGAATTTAGGAAACACTCATCCTGATTTTTCCTCTGATGATATTTTTTATTTAAAAAATCACAAGTAAATGTGTTTCCCTATATATTTCCTGATTTTTCTTGACCTTTGTATATTCAATGTTACCTACCATGTTATGAGCAAACTAATCTCTAATAATCTATAATAATAGGATACATATATAGATGCATATATATATATAAATATCTTATTTTAACTCTTAAATTAATAGTGACTTTCAGTGTCTAAAATATGCTACAAATATTGCTGATATATGAGTTTTGTTCAGATTACTGGGACTTGTCCCTTGTTTCAAATTTTAAAGGATATTTATCTTTCATCAAATATATCAAAATATAATAATATAATAAAAATATAATAATTGAGATAACAACTTGAAAATTTTAATTCTCAGTATTTTATATATTGCTTAAAAATGGGAATCACAGAAACAAATATTTGTAAAGCTTATTCCTTCATACTTGATAAGACATCTTTGCTCATTAGATAAAAAAAATAAAGATATATAGGGCTAGGGGTGTAGCTCAGTGGTAGAGTATTTGCCTAGCATGCACAAGGCCCTGAGTTTGATTTCCAAAACTACACACACAAAAAAGTATAAGCCAACAGCTTTGTAAAACATTATGGTCTAGGTAATTGTTATTGCATATTATCTTGATGCTCTTGAATAAGTGGTATGGTAACAGGCACCCTGCCCACTTGACCTGAGTCCACACAGTTCAATGTAAGTTGTCCTAAGAGATCATAAATATTCATTGATGAAGTAACTAGTTATAAAAGTAATCTTCCAAAACTCCATCCAGCTAGGGATGTACCTCAGCAGTAGAGTACCTGCCTAGCATGCATGAGGCCCTGGGTTTGATCCCTACTGCAAAAGAAAAATAAATAAATAAAAAATAAAACTCCATCATGATAATGTTCATCAGTTTGGGCCTGATTATAATATGTTTACAATAATTTAATGCAAAAATACAATGTTAAATATATAATGCACAATCTATACAACAAAGCAAATTGCAAGAATTCTTTAATTCAAAGAAATTGATGTTGAAAAACTGACATTATCACATAAACACATTGATAAATAAGGAGTTAGCAGAGTTAGACCAATGAATAATTGAAAATGAGAGTACAAAAATGGCTGAGGACATAGATATTTCATATGAAAATGACTTTAGGAGCCGGGCGTGGTGGCACACGCTTGTAATTTCAGCAGTCGGGAGGCTGAGACCAGAGGATCCAGGTTCGCGGCCAGCCTCAGCTACCTAGTGAGGCCCTCCGCAACTTAGTGAGACCTGGTTTCAAAAATAAAGAATAAAAAATAGGGCTGGGGGTATAGCTTGGAGGTAGAATGCCCCTGAGTTCAATCCCCAGTACCGCAAAAAAAAAAAAAAAGACAATGATTTTAGAATCAAAGAATAAGAGAAGCTCTTGGTAAAATTGATGACTTTTTAGTATTTTTACAATAATAGCTCTAGTCTAGGTTGACCTGTTACTCATTTTTGTATGAAAAATATATTATTCTCTAATAATAAAGACCTCTGAAATGAAGCCACAAATATGAATTTTCTACCACCATGAATTATGAATAGGGTGTGTCTCACTTGGCCCCTCTCTTTAAACTCCACACTATTTATTTGTCTCTTTTCAGAATATTTATTTAGCCCAGTGATTCTCAGTGCTGGTCACACATTATGATTAACTGAGGAGTCTGTAAAAATACTGAAGCCCAAGTCCTAGCCTCAAAACAATCAAATCAGAATCCTTGGGGGAATAAAACTTGAAAGGAGCATCTTTTAAAGTTTTCATGAGATTCTAGTGAGTGTCACTGATAGTACATAAAAAGGGCATTAACACTTCCAGAACTGACTGCTGTAACTTAAGATATGAATACAGATATGTTGTATTCCACCCACAGTGTTTTGAGGTGTTGAAAACATGTAGGGTTTTCCTGAATATAAGTCAACTTTTAAAGAAGCAGTAACAACATATTATATCCTAATTGACAAGTAGTAGAAAATTATTAAACAAGGCAAGATAACTCTTTTCTCAATTTTGAGTTAGGTATTTCTTTAATTTGGTTTTTTTTTTTTTTTTTTTTGCTATCTTTACAGAAATCTTCAAGATGCTTTTTTGTTCTGAGAGGCTAAGGACCTGGCTGGTAGGCATTTTCTTTTGTTTTTTTGTACTGAGGATTGAGCCCAGGAGCATTCTACTTCTGAGCTACTAATGCTTTTGATGGGGTTCTTCTCCTGTCCTTGGGTGTCCTATTCATGTACCTATCACAGCCCCTCCTGGCCAATTACAATGTCATCTCTGAATTTCTGCAGTGTGGACGCCCATCAGCTTAATATTCCTTGATAAGAGCAGTATATTGTATTAATCCCTACATGGATATTATAATATGCTTATAGTAGATAGATACTCAGTAAGTTCTTGTTCAGTTAGGAAATTATGGACAAGAGGATAATAGTGGAAACAGTCTCAGAGTTGCATTTAAATAAAAGTTTATGCAGATTTATTTCAAGAATTGCATTTACTTACAAATGCTAGAGAGGGTGTGGAGAAGTGGGAACTCTAAAACATTGATGGTGGGATTGTAGATTAGTGCAACCACTGTGGAAAACAGTATGGAGGATCCTCAGATGAATGAGAATGAACCTACCATATGATCCAGCAATACCATTTCTGGGTATTTACCCAAAAGAATGGAAACCAAACCACCAAACTAATGCATGCATATCTATGTTTATAGCTGCACAATTTACAATTGCCAAACTATGGAACCAGCCAAGATACCTATCAACAGATGAATGGATTACAAAATGATAGGATATGTACACAATGGAATTTTACTCAGCCATAAAAAAGGACAAAATCATGTCATTTTCAGAAAAATGGAGAGACTTGGAAAACATTATGTTAAGTGAGTTTAGTCATTCACAAAAAGTAAAAAATCAGATGCTCTCCCTAATTTACAGAAGCTAGGGAGAAAGTGGGTCATAGGAAGGACTCTAGACAAAGAAAGAGAAACCTTGGATGAGCAAAAAAAGGTGATCTATCTGAAGATGATGGGGGGTGGGAACACCCTAATGCATAGGATGTACATTTACAAACATACCAAAGTCAATTACTAAACTGAACATGAGAAAGAGGTTGGGGGGAGGGAATGCGGTGGGAGTTGGGGAAGGGTTAAATGAGACCTGTGTGCATGTATGCTTCTATAAGTTTGTACCTCATAACAATGTATGATTACAATGTACCAATAAAATAATGACATTTACTTAGCTCTTTCACATTTCTACATTTGGAATAACTTAACTGTGGTGAATTTAGGGGTCCATACCAACTGAAAAGATTTGTAATACATAAATAACTTGGCTGATCTTTATGTTCAGAGGAAAGAGACATCAGAGGTAATTAAATTCCATCCAAATGTAGAAGATAATTTCTTCTTTCTTAAGTCAGTCTCACAGAATTAGACTCAACTAATGGACCTTTCTAAAGTTGGGATAATATAATTTTAAAATATTGTTATTTCACTTCAACACATACTAGGTAGGCATTATTGTTTAGGTCTATGCATCCCTTTTCTGTGCAAATAGTGCCTCACAAAGTGTTTACTAGGATTAAAGAGTTTTGTGTAAATCAATGTTGATTACTTGGGAAGTCTTATATATCACTTCTCTGATTTTCAGCTCAGACTCTGACTCACAGCTCATTGCTGACCAATTTTACAAGGGATTGGGTGGTGAATTTTATTATTTTATTTTATCTTTTTTGTACTTACATGTGTAACAAAACCTAAGGGTCTCAGAATGTGTATGGGTAGTTCATGAGGCAGGTCTCCAAGTCACCTGCAAGCTGCTTCACAGTGAAGCCTGACAGAGTGGGAGATGGAATGAAGAAAAGGCATAAGATATAAAGGTGTTCATGATGAAGTGGGAATAGACAGGGACGTTGCAAGGGATTTATTTAGAAAGATGCTTAACAGAAGCTGGACCAAAGATCATGTCACAGCTAAAACAGCCAATATTTTTTTCCTGCTGAAAGAATGCTAAAGACTTTTCTTAATTCTAAAAGATTGTTTTTAGAAATATGAAATGTGTCAAGCACATCAGTTACTAAAATCCAAATCAAATCTTACTCTACCTCTATACTGCCTCCAACATTTTTCTATTGGTTCAGCACACTTAATTTATGTTCTCATATGTATAAATATGATACCCGTTTTCAGGCTTTTCTGCCCTTTTTAAATTCCATTTTGTAATATGTTCTCTCATTTTCTGTCTTCTTTCCCCATGAATAGATGTGCTTATTTGATCTCAGAGGAAAATTAAGAATATGAACTGATTAAAGACATGCTTTATCTTCTGCAGAGGTTGTACACTTAGCATAGTCAGTGAGCAGCTTTTTTTTAATTTGTTTGTTTTGCATTTAATGCCATCAGGACCCAGACAAGCTTCAGCGAAGGGCACTAATCAGCAACATGCAACATGTTTGTCTGCATTTGCTTCCAGCTGTAACTGGGATGTTTGCACTGACCTCATGGGGAAGGCTGACTGCTTAGCAGATTTGGCCACTGGAACCTAAACCAAATGAATTTATATACAGTGTGTCAGCTGTGTACCAGAAGACCAGATGATGGCCTTCTTAGAAGGAGGGATCTATACTTGATGATGGCCTTTAGTCTTCTACAAAGCCAGGGGCTCCAGTCTCATCCACTGACATCCTCTAGAAGACTGGCTATGTCTGACTCATCTTTTTCTGTCTTAAAAGTCACAAGGCTTACCAATGATCAGCAAAGTGCAGTTTTCAAAATCTTGGATGTGCAGTGTTTGTAAATGGATTAAATTGGTACATGTGGTATTTTCAGTGAGAGTCACTTATCATCTCTGCTCCTCTTATCAGATTTCATGGAGACCCTCCTAGAAAATGAGTTCCTTATGTTATCAGCTCTACTTTGTCATCAAAGAAGATCACAACACTGCTCACATAGCCATTGCCAAGGTCTTTACAAAGCTTCCAGAGATTTTCGAAACTTTTTACGAAGTTTTCTTTGTAAAAAAACCTGTAGATTTAATAGTTTTCTATATATTCTTGGAGTTTCTATTGAACTCTCATTAATAAGGTTAAAATCATTTCTTTGGCCAAGTTATCTTCCCTGATAACTGAATTTTCTACTCCTCTTGCTGAAGGACAAATTGTGAATGTGAGATTCCAGTGATTTTATTTGCATGATTCTGTTGCACCATAAATCTTCATTAGAAACCTTTTTTTTCTTCATGGTTTAATATAGGCATGGGAAAATAATTCCCCACTACAAAAACGGTTCTTGGAGGTTTTAAATTTTTGTTTACATTTCTTTAACCTAAGATTTCAGATAATTCTTGCTCTGTACAAAGCTTTTTTTAAACAGGGACAGGCTTTTGAATTCTCACATTTACAAGCCAAGAAAAAAATCATTGTGTGAACAAATGACACAACATCAGAAGACAATTTTGGGCTCCTTCCGTTAATCCATTTGTTGAACAAACATTTATTTTTTGTTATCTTCACTCAAATATAGGCTTCTTGATTTCACCTTGTTTCACAGATAAATTTTTGGTTATGCACAGTTGATATGCCATGACTGTAACTGAACACATCATTAGAACCATGAACTCCTGGAAACTTTAGAACAGTTTTGGAATCATCATGAGCTTCCATTGTTCATCTCTAGAATTCAGAACTCTATCTGCATAGGGAAGCCTTGACCACACATGTAGACAAAGAAGACCTTGCTTCATCTACCTGCTTATCATTCTTTTCATTACTGTGACTAATTATATTGCATTGGATGTTTTGAAAAGTAATTTTTTTCTTATTTATTGGGTTAGTCATCAGCATCAGGGGAATTTTAGAGCTGGAAATAATCAACAATTGTACACAACAGTGTGGCTTCATCTTCTAAACAATATGTTGAAAAAGAGGGAAAAAATTTGCAAGAGTACATTCTGTGTGACTCCTTTTACATAAAGTTAAGGAGGCAAACCAATATTTTATGTTGGGATTCATGATGGTGTTTACAGCTATTTTTGATTCGGGAGAGGTGGGATGACGACTGAATGGGATAAGAGAGCGATTACTTCATTGTGAATCCAATTGTGAATTGATTACCCATCAACACAAAATTTCAAAATAATGACAATTATGAGATAATTGAGGGTAAGAAAGAAAGTTGGTGTAGTTACAGCAGGGTTTCTAGCGAGAGCCCAAGACAGAGATGGGGTAGAACTAAGCCAGTTTGAAAACCAGAGATCTAACCCAACCACCACATTTTAGAGCTGAAGAAAGGAACTCCCGAAAGATTGTGATTAGCTGAAAATTGCACAGCTACACAGTGACAGCATTTATCAACTCATGGCCTACATGTATATTGATCACATATTGTGTCGCAGACATGGCACAGCGCAGTACAACAAACTAGGAACCAGGCAGACCCAGCAAGATCCTGAGCTCTCAGAAACTTGAAGTGGCACTTCCTTGATTCACTGTAATCTTCCTATTTAAAATACAATATTTCCTCTTGTTAAGGCGCAAACTGGATTTCCTTTCCTTTTCTACTTGTTGCATGTTTCATTGTGTTCTAGGAAGAACATCTTGAGAATTGAGTATAGTTTGATATGCTTTATGAGAGGCCCTGCTGTTCCAGAGAGGCTGTGATGAGAGCAGAGTTCTTGTGAGGTATTCCTCTGGGCTTGCAGGCTGTAATGTCCATCATTTTTGTGCCGGTGCAGTGCGGTGTGGTGCAGTGGGGTGCAGCTTGGGTAGACTCACTCAGCTAGGCTCCCAGGCTTGTCATTTGATCAGACTTCATCTGCATGTCAATGAGGCTTGAAGCCCATGGAAAGAATTAACTGGCCTGGGATGTTTATGCGACTTTTCAGCAAAGGCAATTGAAAGGAAAGTTGCCCTGACTGAGCTGATTGTCTTGGAGCAGATATCTCTATGAAGTAATCATGTTAATATTATGTGACTCCGGTTATATGATATTTTCAATGATCAGCCTAGTAGGAGTTTAAATACGAGCAAAAAACACAAGATAATCAAAACCAGTAATTGAACCAACCCTTGTAAAGTGGGTCAACTACTCTTTTACTTGGATTTAAAGCACTGTGCAAGTTCAGATTTACTTCACATATATGAACCATGTTTTCTATTGCATTTTTAAACCAACAATATTAATTTCCAGTTGTCTTTCTTTTCCTTAAGGACTAATTAAAGAAAACATGTTTGTTTTTCTAGGCATCATTCCTATATCTGCAAGTGCCAGGATATAAATTCTGGTTTTATGTTCCAGAAGAATGTTTAGGCTTTGAGATCATATGATCTTAAGTAGAAAAAAGTTTGAGAGGGTGCATGTGTGAGAGGGCGTAAGTATTCTTTGTTCAAGAGCTTAGCTTCATACCATAGACATTTCTAGAGAGGTAAACAAATTCCATGTAAAGGTTTTCCTGTTTCTTGTCTACAGGTTATATAAACAAACATCTAATGAGCTCAGATTTAAAACAATGTTTCAGAGGGCATAAATGTAATAGGTTAAGACCCCTGGAAACTTACAAAGTCTCTTTTGCTTGTATTAATATCTTTATATATAAGATGATTCTCTCCCCCCAAAATATCTTATGAGATAACATGATTTTCAAGTTTCTTATGTGTAACACTGAAGCAACTCTGTGCCAAGAATGGTGTACAGTGAACCCCCATTTTTAAGGCAATTAAGTTCTAAGCTGAGTACACGAGGCAAAAATTATGTCTAGTCAAAACTATCCTAGAAAGCCTGTTAAATTGCCCATAAAATCTACCTCCTTGTGAACTCAACACTGTTAGAATTTCCTTGATTGTTGAAATATCACTTTGTCTTTGAGCATCAGATGGAGTAGGACCATGTTGTAGGAAAAGTACATTTTGTTAAACCCCAGAAAAGCCCCTGCGATGGTCAGATCCCCATACCATGACATAAATGAGAACCAGATCAACAGAGAGAACAACTAACTGGCTGTCTCTTCTCCCATGTTCAGAATCAGGCCTAGACTGAGGAGAATGATGAGTAGTATTTTCCACATCATGTCACTTGTTTTCCTTCCTTCCCTCTCTCCCTGTGTAGTTTAAGTTAAATGTGTACATGTAATGACACTGTGGTACCTGTAATGCCTTCAAATGGTTTTTCTGCCAACGAACATATCAGGAAATATGTTAACTCCAGGATTGTACACTTGCAAACAACATTTGTAAGGAGACAGTTAAGTGGTCTGTACCCCAATTTTCCTATTATATATATCTTTGGTTATGGTTTACAATAACTATTTTTGAAGGTGGATGTCATTTATGCATGGTTAAATATATGCAGATCATGTTTAATACTATGCTGAAGTATAGCTTGGCAACAATACAGTGTTGCAAGAGTTGAATTCCTTTTTTATAAATGGTCATTATATAGATTGTATGCCTAAAGTTAGATTCTTTTTGATCAGACTGAAAATTGAGCATATTTTACTTAAAATTTTATTTATACCCAAATAAAATTGCTTCTACTTTTCCTCTGTTCCAGTCTGGTCTCCTCCTGACCCCTTGTCTGATTTTAATAAATATAAATCAGCTCAGTCCTCTTCTGCTTAAAACCATTCACTGGCTTCCCCATACATTGAAGTAAGTTCAGAACTCTTTTCCACAGGCCATAAGCCCCTGCACGCTCTGCCTTCCTCTTTGACTTTTCCTGCACTCTGCCATTCTCGTGCTCTTTGGCCTTCTTTCTCTCTCTCTCTGCTAAGCTCACTCCTGCTATAGGGCTTTTGCCCTGACAGCGCTCTTTACTTGAAATCTTCTTCCCCCATATTTTTACATGGCTTAGTCTCTTGTCAATTAGATCTCTATTATAACTTACCTCCTTAAAAAGGTTTTCCTTAACCTATCATATTTAAAAGAACCCCCTCCTCACCTGAAAAGACTATATACTTATTTACTTGTTTATTATCTCATTAATCCATTGGAATTGTGCTAATATGGCAACTATTAGCCATATATGGTTACTTAAATTTAAATGCAATGAATTAAAATAAAATTTAAAATTAAATTCTTTCATTACACTAACCCACATTTCAAAGACTCAATGGTTACATGTGACTAGTTGCTACTGTGGTGAATAGCATACATACAGAACATTTCCATACGCCAGAAAGTTCCATTGAGCAGTGCTGAATTAAAATATGAGCTTCTCATATATCCTTCAAACACAGTGTTTATCTCACCTCCAAGAGAAAGACACATATCCCCTTAGTCTCTGTGTAGTATGATAAACCATTTTCCTTTATCTCCAGAATGTACGTACAAGGATTTTGCTAATGCTCACTAAGACTACAGTTCCCTGAAGTTAGAAATTTGGAATGCCTTTGTGAGCTACTACTTGTGCTATTTTTCTAAGTTTACCTTGTGAAAAATCATTGTTTCTAAAAGTATCTTGATATTGTATGAGCTAGCAGCACCCTATATTGTCCTGGATTGGTGAGATATGCTGCTGTGAAATGGTTGTTGCTGTGTATTATTAAAAGCAGCACTTTTCCTCTGGCTTGCTTCAGAATTAATACTCTTATAAATTGTTACTGTGAACTTTTGAACTCAGAGAAAATTCTGAATATATATAATAAGAAGTAAGGTAATCTAAGGCTAAGAATTTGTGTCTTCCCTGAAACAAGTCACATAGATATTTTTAAAAAGTTTGAATCTTGGCTTTTTATAGTTTTTTTTTTTTTATAGTTTAATTCTTTAAAATTATCTGAATAAGAGCTGGGTGTGGTGGCTCATGCTTGTAATCCCAGCATTTGGGAGGCTGAGACCAGAGGATCCAGGTTCACAGCCAGCATCAGCTACCTAGTGAGGCACTCCATAACTTAGTGAGGCCCTGTTTCAAAATAAAGAATAAAAAATAGGGCTGGGGGTCTAGCTCGGAGGTAGAATGCCCCTGAGTTCAATCCCCAGTATCACAAAATAAATAAATAAATAAATAAATAAATAAATAAATAAATAAATAAATAAATACAATTATCTGAAATATTTAAATACACTTCATATGAGGTTTCTAAGGACAATTCTTCATATACAGTTGTTTGGATAAAAAACTTTTCGTAAGGTAGATGTGAAAGTTACTTTCAAATAACAATAGTTTCAAAAAATAAAACTTTGCCACTTTAAGACAGATAAATCATTTAAGCCCCAAATAATTTATTAAATCATGTACTGAAGACTAGAAACTCATTAAATTTAAACTATCAAAATAATGTTAGATTTCATATCTGACTTATTACCCTGAGAAACATGAGATTTTTTAGACCTTGAATAAAATAAATGTAATTTGCAAATCTATTATACCTTTCTCCAGAAAGAATAATGAATTGATGAACAATTCTATTTAATAAGATAATATAAGAGAAATGTAATAACTATCACTGGAAAGTTGTATTTGTTTTATTTTTAATGGGTAAAGATAAAGTGTAATGTGTCTTTAAAAGATGATAAGCAGCCTGTGAATTGGTAGACTTAGAGAAAAAGATTTTGTTCTCTAGTATATATTTCTAGCCACAAATAATAATGCCTTCAGCTTCTCAAAAGGAGAATCTTGTGTTGTAAGGATTCCTGTGCCCAGAGAATCTGCTGGATTTTAAGAACCTTTATATGCAGTCAGAGTTGATCATCTGCATTTGTGGTGGGGTTCTTTCATGCAGAAGTAGGAAAGAATTATTCCAGGGAGCACCTGAAACCACTTTCCCACCACTCTTGTTTTGATTTTGTGAACATTTTGATGTCAGAATTGCTTTTGGCTCATTGGGACCTAAATGCTTACAAGTGCTTCAGATATCTGTAACAGCACCAGTTGAACAGAATTCCTGGAACCATGTTGGAGCTGAGGATTATCTATCTTCCTGACAGAAAGATAGCCTGTTCCAGGTGTAGCCTAACCCAGAAACTGCATTTCATTTTCTTTCTTGTGGAAACTGGTGACAAACAGGGTTGCATTAGCAACTGAGCTGAAAATGAATGTTTCTCACCAACTCCAAGACCAGGACCACATATACAGTCACCTTAATGTAAGGTGATTTTATTGTATACCAATCCTTTGTATACCAATAACTTGTTTTGTGAATTAATGATCATCACATAACCTATGTATCTATTTTTCTATCTCTAAAATGGATGTAATTAGCCGGGCGTAGTGGCGCATGCTTGTAATCCCAGTACTTGGGAGGCTGAGACCAGAAGATCCAGGTTTGCAACCAGCCTCAGCTACTTAGTGAGGCCCTCCACAACTTAGTGAGACCTGTTTCAAAATAAAGAATAAAAAATAGGACTGGGGGTGTAACTCGGAGGTAGAATGCCTCTGGGTTCAATCCCAGTACCACACACACACAAAAAAAATGGGTGTAATTGTACCAAATTTGCAAAGTTGTCATCAGCAGTAATGTCTTTTTAGCAGTAATGTCTTTAATGACATTCACTCGCTGGAGCTCTACTTGGAAAAGCAGAGAATTGTAGTGTTTGGATACACTCAGTTAGCACTTAAGTTTTATTTTATAATGTCTCTAAGTATACTTCATGAGAAAAAGTATGATTATATGTGCCAGAGATCCTCATTATCTATGAATATCCAGGAGAGATAAAAGAAGACCACTTAGAAAAAAGCCAGTAAAACCCAGAACCATGTTTTCATAGTAAATAGTAAAAAACAAATACAATAAAAATAGATAAACCACCTAATTGGAATTTGTCTTAAAAATTAAATGGAAATTATGAAAATAAAGTCATTAAATCCTATATCCAATAAAAATCAGTTTAGAAGTTTGGAATGAATTGACAAGCAATTCTTTCAACAAGATTATATATTCATATTACATGATATTCTTCATTTTTATGTTTGACTTTATAATACATAATCAGAGAGTCCATTTTGTAAAAAATGTTCTTGGACTTTGTCAACATACCCATAGTCCTCTTGGATAGTCAAATCATTCTTCTGTGAAGCATCTATCACACCACCATGCTTAATAATATCTCTCCAAAATTCCAGATTTTCTAGTGGCCTCATGTATATTTCAGGAATTCATATTGTTTTCTCTAACTACACAAATTCTGAATCATTTTAAAACTTTGTAACTTCATTTTAAACCTACTTGCATTTTATTTGTGTTGCATTAAAGAAAGGTTTGAAAGCTCTCACATTACTAAGATTCCAAAGATGTTTATTTAATGGATACAGAGAGAAGCAGAAATGGGAAGAGGGTGTTTTTTAAAACAGCCAGTTCATAAATATTTTGATGTTATGATGACTTTTATATCCCTGTGCACCCTCGAAACTGGGAAATTGGATAACCAGGGCTCCCTGTGTAGAATTATTGTCATCCCCTGATAAAGAGCTACATCGCGTTCTAAAGGTCCTCAGCATGATCATTTTCAGCGTGTTTGCTCATCCCATCCCCTGGGCTCTCCAGAATAGCTTTTCCATCAGCATCATTTGATCCTCTGTTTCCACATCATCAGCTCTTAGTGAAACCCTAGGTATACAAAAAGGGAGAAAGATTCTTCATGCCCTGTATCAGCACAATCAACTTTTAACCATTTATAAAACTGGCTAAATAAATTTAAAGAAATGACAGCAACAGCTGGCTACTAATGATTATGAAAGAATGATCCTGGAAATTTTCTGCTCCAGGGGGATGGATTCAGTTAGGGGAGAATAAAAAGGGACAATAATGTGTGTGAGTTTTTCTAATTCCAGTTGCGGAGTCCTGTTTTCCTAATTGTCACTGATCTGGATGCATAGAATAATTTTGCTTATCTAATAGGTGGAAATATTGTAATAAAATGAGAATAATAATAAAAACAATAACAACATGTACCAAGCACTTTGTTTCAGTTACTATTCTGAGGGCTTTCCCATATTAGTTCATTTAATCTTCATAGTACTCTCCAAGTATTTTCACAGTACCCATAATTACCTGTTTTACAGTGAGGATATTAAATCTCCCTTATTTAAATGCTTGTGAATGAAGGGTGATGGAATAGAAATCTGGCAAGAGTATAGGGTGAATATGGATGTTGTTGCCTATTGAACTACAAAGAGCTAGAACTACAAAGATTATCAGGATGGCTCACTACCTGGGATATATGGGAAATAGAAGAATCTGAGTGTTTCTTGACCCCAGGAATGGAGCAGATGGAAAGAATAATGGTGAAGAGGCCCATTTTTCCTCTTTTAAAAGCTCAGAGCTGCTGGGAGTGGTGGCGCACGCTTGTAATCCCAGCACTTAGGAGGCTGAGACCAGAGGATCCGGGTTTGCAGCCAGCCTCAGCTGCTTAGTGAGGCCCTCCACAACTTAGTGAGACCCTGTTTCAAAATAAAGAATAAAAAAAAGTAGGGCTGGGGGTGTAGCTCGGAGGTAGAATGCCCCCAGGTTCTATCCCCAGTACCAAAAAAAAAAAAAAAAAAACTAGAGGAACTACAGTATTGAAGAGAATGGTAGTGGATCTAAAGGGGAAATTTAGTGCTTATTGGTAGAAATAGAATGTTTGAAGTCAGAGAACTCATAGGAATGTGTACTAGTACCAAGTTCAGAATCAGATTAACAAGGGAAGAAGGGAGCTGGAGAATGTCCACATTTTACTAGATAACAAGAATGGAATGAGCCAAGAACTTAGCTGGAGTTTGACAGAATGAAGCAGATGATCCAATGAGGCTGAATTGAGCATGAGCCATACTTATTGGCCTTGACAATGTCCCCTTCACAGTGATGTAATGATAACAAACATATGCAAATGAAAATAAGTAATGCAGAGACATGTGCTACAGCTTGCTTACCATGGAGGATTGACTTTTTGAAAGGTTCTATAAGTTACCTGCAGCCACACCACCCTGAATATGTCTAATCCTGTATGAAAAATTTGAAAAGGGTGCGAGCCCCCCCAAAAAAGATGTAGTCAGAAGGGAAAGCACATATGCTTAAAACTTTAAACTGAGATGCCAGGTACCATAGCTTCTATTGTTTTTCTCATTGACTTGGTTGCGCTCAGTGTCAATCATTCAAGTAGCTACATGTGCTTGAGGTCTTGTCTTTTCTGCTAGTTGATGTAGCTTCCTGGGAGAAACTTGGTCTGTAAATGACATCCTTGTCCTGAAGTTCTGTGTATGGTGGCGGGGTTGACAAAGACTCTATACATGAGATGGCTAACTTTGCCATACCTCATCTGGGAGAGTTACATCCAAAAGAAGGGGAAAGGGTGTTGAACTGAAAGTTTACATGCATGTGTAATTTGAGAATCCAATAAGACTTAAATATCGAGGATAAAGAAAGAACAAACATAATATCCCTATTTTCCATAGCACCTAGAAGAGTACTAGAATTTGGTGAGAAGTTAGGAAACATCTTGTGATTGATTGTAAAATGTTTTGAAACTGGGAAATTTCTTAAAGAAATACACACATAATGCATAAAAAAGTGATTATATTCAACTTTTTATGTTCAGATATTTGACCTAGACAGCTGAACGTTAGAAAAATATTCAAAAAATTGCATTCTAGACAGATATGTTATTTGTACCATCTTGTATTTTGCCTGCATATAATTAATATGAGACACTCAGTGTTTATGAAATTTGAACTAATTAAGTCATTTGGACTAAGTGCTTTGTTAGGAAGGCATAGGCAGCAATCAAATTGAGGTCAAGTTAATGTCAAAAAATAATTTGTTAATTTGATGTTATATTATTTTTAATAAATTTTAAAGTAACTCAGAAGACTTGTGTATTTTACCCAAGTGTTCCATCAGAAAGCTGTGTGTCCATAAACAAGTCACTGGGCCCCTCTAGGTGTTTCTTCCATCATTTATAAGTTGATACAAAGGTGCTAGACAATCTATAATTTTATAAATAGTAGTGCTCAGTGTCTTTTTCCAATGAAAGGAAACACAAGAAAATAATCATAAAAGGGACACATATAGAAGCCGGGCATGTTGGCGCATGCTTGTAACCCCAGTACTTTGGGAGGCTGAGACAGGAGGATCCGCAAAAAAAAAAAAAAAAAAAAAGGACACATATATGACTAGAGTTTGAATGTAAAATGAGTATCAAAAGAAGTGCTACCATTTGAATTGGTGGTCTTTCTTCCCTCTAGTATCTTCCTCTGGCCCTTTCTCAGTCATTTGGTTTATTTACTGTTGTGAAATACCCATTGTCTTCTTACCCTCCCCCCCACTTCTCTCTCTGAACTCTGGAGGTACAAGCTACATTTTTTGGAATTATGACCAATTTTATTTTATGATATATGCTTTCCCCCAAAATGCAGTGTGTCTTATATTTATGATTTGATTTGTGGTAACTTTTTCTGTTTTGTGGGTACAGGAAATTTGGGGTACCTTCTGTGGTTAAGCCAAAGTTGTTGTTTTTAAAGAACGATCCCTGTTTAATTTCATGATTCCCATCATCAATACTTTTTAAACTCCTTACCGAGCACTGGGTTTACAGTGCACCAAGGCATCTCATCATGAGTGATGTGAGTACATGAACAGACAGTGACATTACATTATGAAAGTGCACTAAATGTTGTTTGCTTAGAAATTGTGCATGGAGGCAGAGACCGGTAAACTTAGTGTAAACTCAAAAGCTTCCTTAGTTACTATTTCGTAATTAAACCCCTAAACTGAGTCTATAAAGAATAAGTTTAAAGAATAAACAAGTGAATTAGTCAGGGTAAAGTCAGAATAAACATAAACCACTTTGAATAATTCAAACAGAGGGAAATTGAAAATAGAGAAGTAGTTACTCCAGAGCTAAAAGAGCTAAGACACCAAACTAAGCAAAACAAGGCAATCCTTGTCAGACAAATAGACACACACACACACACACACACACACACACACACACACACACACACTCACATGGAGAGATAGGCAGTTAGATAGAGACAGAGGGAGAAAAAGACTAAGTTCCTTCTCCATGTTGTGCAGTCTCTCCAATCTTCTGCATGAACCTTCCATTCATTAGCCAGACCTACTTGGAAGCCATTTAGTTAGCAGAGGAACTTAGGAAATATAGTTTCCTGAGAAAATGGATTCCAGAGTCTATAGGCAAATGATTATACCACTGGCAATTGAAACGTCAGAGAGCAGGAGACTTGGTCATGAGAAGAGGAGGACGTATGCAGGGGTTTCAGTATAAGCCAAAACCCCAGGACAAGAAACATCATGGTGTATGCACAAAATCTCAATAGTGTTGTTGAAGTTTCCCATGTGAATTGTAGAGATTGGTAGGAGCTGGAGAGAAGGCAGACAGCCACCAGGGGAGGCTTCACAAGACTTATGGAAAGATGGCCACCTGCCCTATAGGAGGTAGGTTCTTAAGAGAGAAGTGGCAAGGCCATATTTGTAATTTAGGTCATTTTAATAATCGTGTATATTCAGAATGATTTTGAAGATGTAAAAAAAATCTACTAATTTATTTGCCTTTTGTCTTGTCCTCAAATTGCTTCAAGCAAGAAACAATGAGAAGCAGTGATTTTAAAAATGTTAAGAAAGTCGGAAAGGATAAAAATTTAATTGGCAGGATGTATAGGTAATAATACCTGAGTCTTTAACTTTATCTGATCAGAAGATGGTGGTATTGCCAAGGAAGGTTGAGTTGAGGAGCCCATGGGACTTCAAGGGGTGACTTCCAGGAGCAGATGGAGTCAGTGGCTGTGTAACAAGAGAAGTGGACCAAGACTTTTGTATAGGGAAGAAGGGAGGGAGGGAGGGATTTATTCCTGTTTAATTTCATGATGGAGAGAGAGAGAGAAAAGAAAAAAAGAGTCTAAAGGAAAAAGAAAAACTGTCAGGTCCAGACATTGTTGGATTTAGTGGTAGGAAACAGTACTGTTCTAGATCATTTCGAGGAAAAATAAATAGAAACTAAATTCTTCTGGGTTAAGATGTAAAAGGAAGTCTGGAAACTAGCAATGATGAGTATAGATATATGCCTCTTTTAAGAGTTTGGATGAGAGGGGAGAAAAGATGGGATGGAATCTGAAGTTGGGGTGGATTTTATGTTTAGGGTTGAAAAAGTTGAGGCTCTGCATGGTCATATGCAAAAAAACAGAAATGAAGTTGGTCTTTAGAAGATCGCATAGAGATAGGGACCAGGGGGCCCAGAGCTGGAGTCAGACTTTGGGGAAATTTCCCACAACTATTTTGCAAGGAACCAAGCTTATGCTGCAAAAATGGTGCATTTAGAATTATAGTCTTTGGTGAAAAGCCCATCTAACACCCTCCCATTGCAAGCAGAAAGCACCTCTACTGCTCTGTGTATAATCTTAGGAGATGAAACTAGCAAAACCTAGCAGTCATGTATTCTGCAACCTTCAAACTGAGTCCAGAGTTTTGTTGGGGCCCCATGATCATCTCATAGCTATGTGTCTGTGTAATTATGTATAAAAGCTCACATACACACATACAAGTATATGCATGCACACACACACACACATACACACACAGTATATATTTCATTGTCTCATTGTCTCTGAGAAACTCCTTAGTAACAACTCAAGACATAAAGCAGACAGGACTGGTTGAATCATTCACAGTCCATATAGGATTTGACCCAGGTCTTCTAGGTTCAGATTCCGAGGCCCATTTTTAACAGACTACGTTCGGCTTGACTGTTCTGGAAAGTGTCAGTTGTATAGGCCCCATCTCCTTCACATTACTTCCTGGCTCACCAGGCCTTTCAGGCTCAGATGGTCTGGGAGCGTCCTCTTTGTCACCTGCAGTTTCCAAGGTAGTAGGTAGTTTCCTTGAGGCCCATAAGCTCAGTCTGCTAAGATGGCAACTCCTCCCCTCCCAACCAACTGTATTCCAACCTAAGCTGCCAAGGTTCTGCTCACAAAGCTTTCCTATCTGAGGCTTTTTCTTTCCAGGCACAACAAGGAAAGGCCCTTGTGCAGGCCTCATACTTGGAGACTCTTTCATCATGGCCTAGTTCTCAAATCCTCTCCTCTTTCTCTGCTACCAATTTCTTTGAGTTATTGAATCCAGTATATCCAGAAGTCGCAAATTTCTTTCTATTTCTATTCAAGGCCTTGCCAACCCACTGGATTTTGAAGCCACACAAATCTGATGGGACTCTTGACTCCATCCCGACCAACTGGAACTGATCAAGTTACTCAGCATTATTGAATCTAATAATACCTCCTAGGGTTATTGTAAGGATTTCATGAGATAGTGTATGTGAAGGATCCAGCTCAGTGCCGGGCTTAATAAATCTTAGCTCCCTTCTCCCACCAGAGTGTCCTGGAGCTCTTATCCACATTTCCCAGCACTTAGCACAGTAATATAATTAGCAATGTTAGTGTATCTAAAAGGCAATTACCATTTAATTGCTCTGGCCCCAGCCAGCCTGAAGTTCTCATTCACTTGTAATCTGGGGCTAGGGGGTTTTAGTTCTGCCCTGGCTGGTCAAAAATCACTGTCTCAGAGAGAATTAAAAATAACTTCAGGCAGCCATTGATTACAAGGTAAAAGATTTGGTAATTCCTTCCATTTGGTTCTATATAAAAACAAATGTTAATTTGCTCCTGGCCAGTGAACAAATCAGAGTTTGCAAGAACATCTTTCTGTGAGTCAGTGAATTATCTTGCTTGGTTAGAGCAGCTCTGCTCTCAAGAAGCAACCCCCTCTCCCCATGTGCTCCATCCTGATCTTCATTAAAATAAATCAGTGCCCTTATATAGATTCAGACTTAGAATCAAGTTTCAAGCCTCTTCTTAGAAGACATTTATTTATATTACATACTCAATTTAAAGGAGCAAATGCCCTTCCCTCAGCCTGTGAAGTTTGTTTATCTTAGAGCTACTGTGAGAACATAATGCCCAAATGAAGGCAGTGTATTTTATTTCATCTCTTCCCAACTCAATGTCGCATAAAGTAACAGAGGCCTCTGATCAAGAGGAGTCCAAGGTATTTCAATTGGAAGTCTCTAATATTAGAACTGCACATGTGTATTGGAGGAAACCTAGATTGCCTTAAGCCACACGGAAAGCATTTATATCCGAACCACTTTGCATGTGATTGTGAGCTAAAGTAAATTCTAAATAACTTTTAGCAGTTTGAGATTTGGAACACAGCCTGGGCCATATAAATTCTCCCTTAGTTCTCTTTCTGTTAAATCTTATGCCAAAGTAAATGGAAGCTGTAGAGAACCTTTGAACTCCTCAGTTCTCAAGTGACCTCACTGAAGTTGGATTGGCAGAGCAAATGTTTGGATTTCAAGGAAGATTTTTTTTTCATTCCCCCTTGAAGTGTTCACATCCCAGTTACCTTCCTTGGCAAGCATGCAGTATTGCTTCCTGGGCTCTGTTGATGCTGGGCCATATCTGTGCCTCTGAGAAATGGGCTTTTTGCTCTACGAGCTCATCAGTGTGAGGTCCTCATGGAAGATGGCATCACATCGTCGATCCTTAGGGTTGGTATCCAGGTTTTTCAGTACCTCTACTTCACAGCTCAGTCAGCTTTGCTTTCCCCTTCCTGTTTTCCTCAAGAAGAGTTGCTGGCCTGGGCTTGAAAGCACATGGTAGGGGCTCTGTGCCCCTCCTCTCACTGGGGAAGGGAAGTGGTTTAACTTCTCCAGACTTCAGTTTCCATTTTTCTGAGTTGGAGATTAAAAATATTGCTCTCACAGATCCCTCTCTTGTTGTACTCACAACACTGAATTATTCACTTTTTATTGATTATTAATAAATATTACCATAAATATAACATTCTATGTTTCATGTACATGTATATGCAAGATACAATATATATCACATATATAATGGACATTAGTATGTTCTTCAGAGTATACCGTATATGCCTTTAGAAGGTAGAACAATGGCTTACATTCTTGTGCATTGTTCTTAGAGTCCAGAGACATAGTAAGTTCTCAGTATACAATTTTTTATTCTACTGTCTCATACTTAACAAAGGATTCTACAGGTAAGCAAATACTCACAAATACCAATTTTATTCCCACTATAATTTAATATGCACAGGTCCTCTAATATAGAGATAGCCTTGAAGGGAAAAAACGGTACATAGTTTTTGCATTTTTGCTCTAATGCAAAGGAGCATACTATATGTTTGCTAATCCTTTGAAAAATAAATTTATCAGTTTTGCAAAACTCTTTTTTACAATTAGCCATTATGTCAAACATGAAAATGTAATATTGTTTACCATAATTGTTACTATTTGGGCATATTTAAGAAATAGCACCACACAAACAATTTCTTAATTCACTGAACCAAAATTAAATCTCGAATTAGGTATGTACTATGGTTTGAATATGGTGTGAGTGTGTCCCCGGGACACATCTAATGAAGCTTATTTACTTCTTGGTATGATGATGTTGGAAGGTGGTGGGACCTTTAAGAGGTACAGCCTAGTGGAAGGCGAGTGGGCCATTGGGGGTCAGCCCTCAGAAACAGTTAATGTAGCTCTTGTGTGGCCCTGGTTTTCTCATGAGTGTTGTTAGGAAAGAGAAAGATCGGCCCTCCTTGCTGTCCCTCACTATGTGATCTGTCTCCACATGTGCTCCCACCATTGTGATGCCATCTGCTAAGCGATCCTTACCAGAGCTGAACCATGAGAGGGGTGTTATTAGCTGCTTTTAGTCAGGTTTATATGGAGACTTGGAAGCAAAAGGAAAATTCTCAGCCTGATTGGGGAGGGGGGCAGTATATCCCAGCCTGCTAAAGAGATAAGCATAGAAAAAAGAAGCCATGTGCTAACTGGCAAGATAATTGGACCTTGAGGATATCTCAGAAATCTTCCAGGCCCTCTTTCCATCACAGGCCTAGAGGCATGGTCCACAAAGATTTCAGGGGATCCTGGGCACTCTCCATGAGCTTGCTGCCCAGGTCCTCCAAGAGAGATTCTGTTCCTCCTTTTCTAGTGTAGCAGTCCATAGCTGTGACTATAGTTCAAGTGTGACCAAATACAGTTCATGCCTACAGCACATTTTGGTGATGTGCTTGTGGTGTTGGCTCTGCAGATGCACAAAATGCAGGATCCCTGGGGTTATGGCAGTTTCCACTGAGATTTCAAAGGAGAGCATGGAAAGCCAGGTGGAAACTACTACAGTCAGAGCAGTGCAAAGATTCTCCGGAAGAGACCTACTTTGACTGAATTTAATTGACACTGACCGGATGTTTCCAAGAAAAGAAAATATGTTGTGTGAGGACTCTCAGTTGACTAGCATCTTGGAGCTATATGGTGTTGGTTGTAACTGGTCTGAAGGGAGATACTTCGTAAGTCCGCGGGTGCAAGCCAGCCATGTCCCCTTGGGGCTATTGTAATAGACCCTTTCTGGGGAAGAAAGACTAGACTGTATAACCTCAGAACAAAGTGACCTATAGGGGGAGTCCTGGGGGGCAATGGGAGATGAAAGTAAGCATGAGCCTTGTCCCTGTAAAATTTCCAAAGTAAGTCTAGGCTTATTTTACCCACAGTTGTTTATTTTGCTTGGGCAACTATTGATTGGTTGGTGGCTCTACCCACATAGTATGGGGTTTGGGATTTAAACATAGCCATCAGTCCTTTCTTAGACTTAGATCTGATCTATTAATTACTTGATGGAACTTTTTAGCAATCATTTATCTCCTTACAGTCAGGAGAGGGGGGAATCTAACCTCTGTAGACTGGTATGGGGGTCCTCATGCTTTTATGAGGCCTCTGTCTTGCATCCCCATCTCTTGTAGTCATAATTTTTTTTAATCCCAGGCAGTGGGATTCCCATTTGCTGGTGAGACATAATATTGAGTATGTTGGAGACCCCTTTGAAATCTAAGTCTCCACAGCCTGGCACAGGGCCCGATGAGCAGCCAGATTTCTAGAGCTACGTTCCCACACCCACTTTTGTGAAGGCCTATACATTTCCATAACATTTGTAACATACAAAATTAGGCCTCCCATTTGAGTCTTATCTTTAGTAGATCTGAAGTCTGAGTTGCTCTCCATCTGCCATCCTCCACTGGAGCCTTTTTTAGCTGGGTGTGGTGAGTCCAGGATGGAATTCCAGCGACCTTGACTGCCGTGGTAAGGACAACAGGGTAGGATCCTTTCCAGGTTGGTTTAAGAGTCTGCGATGGTATCCGATTTACCCACACCAGGTCTCCAGGATGGAAGGGGTGCACTGGTTCTCCAGCGGCGAAGGGATAGGAGTCTCTTACAGTCTGTATGGCCTCTCTTGCTTTTTGCAGAGCTTGTAAGGACTTGAGAAGGGCGTGGTTAGACATTTTAACCTTAAGACATATCATGCAACTTTGGTAGGAAAGGTAAAAAGTTTGTCAAACATTATTTTAAAAGAGGTAAAACCTCCCCAATATGATGTAGACCTTTACCCCTAGGAGAGCAAAAGGGAGAAGAGTAGCCCAACTCTCACCAGTTTTGGAGACCAGTTTAGTCAAGGTCTCTTTGAGTCCTATTTATCCTCTCTATCTGTCCTGAACCTTTAGGTCTATATGCACAGGTAATTTCCAATTAACGTTTAGAGCCTTTGCCATGTTTTGAGAGACTTTGGCCGTGAAGGCCGGGCCATTGTCAGTCCCCAATGAAAAGGGTAACCCAAATCTAGGAACTATTTCTTTTGTGTGTTGTGTGTGTGTGTGTGTGTGGTACTGGGGATTGAACTCAGGGGCATTCTACCTCCGAGCTATACCCCCAGCCCTATTTTTTATTCTTTATTTTGAAACAGGGTCTCACTAAGTTGCGGAATGCCTTACTAGGTAGCTGAGGCTGGCCGTGAACCTGGATCCTCCAGTCTCAGCCTCCCAAATGCTAGGATTACAAGCATGTGCCACCACGCCCGGCTGGAACTATTTCTTGTAGTAACTTCTTAGTGACAATCAAGGCAGTCTCAGTCCTGGTGGGGTAAGCTTCTACCCATCCAGAAAATGTGTCCACAAACACCAGAAGGTACCTGTATCCGAGAGTGGTGGGTTTTATCTCCGTAAAGTCCAGCTCCCAGTCTTCCCCCGGTTCATTACCTCGAACTCATATTCCTTCCAGGGGTTTCTTTCCCCCTTTTAGATTCACCTGTGCACAGGCTTGGTATCTTTACTATTTGATCCAGCTTTGGAACGTAGTACCTGGGTTTAAGGAGCTCGCTGAGCTTTATTGCCCCTTGATGAGTAGTCTGATGGAGTTAGGATACCAGCCTTCTTTTTAAAGCCTCCAGGAGCGGGGGCTTCCTGCCGGTAGTATCCACCATCTGGTTTCTTCCAGTGTTGCACCTTCCTATTTTGCCCAATTCCTTTCCTTAGTTGAATATATTGGCTTTTGTGGCAGTTCTGGTTTAGGTTACATGATCAAAATGGAAAGAGGCCCCACCGGTTTTAGGGCCACTTCTCGAGCTTTCTGGTCAGCTGCTCTGCTGCCTCTGGCTTAGGGGAGTCTCCTTTTCGATGCCCTTTCTTTGCTTGCCAAGGTGAGGAATCCCCTCTCCTGGTACAATGCCCCATGCACGTCAGCAGTGGCAAATGCATACCGGCTGCCCATGTATATTGTGACAGTCTTTTTCTTTTTCCAGTGCCCAAGTCAGAGCAAAGAGCTCAGTCTTTTGAGCCAATGTTTCCCTGTTGAGAAACTGGGCCCCAATAGTTTTATGCTCGGTGACCACTGCCAATCCTGCATACCTGAAGCCGTTCTGGACAAAACTGCTTTCATCAGTATAGATCATGTCATGCGCCTCCAATAGAGGAATATCAGTCAGGTCTGGGCAGGTTGACGATATCACACTAGTCACCTGGGCACAGTTATGTAGAGGTACTTCCAGACAGTCATCTGGCAACAAGCTTGCTAGGTGAAGGGTGGCCATTTGGCAAAAGCATATTCAGAGCTGATCTAAAAGAAGCACTTGGTAGTGGGTTACTCATACATTGGCCATCCACCGCTCCAGGGTTCCCCTTTAGAAAGACCTCAACTGCATGGGGGGTGGTCAGGAGCAACCCTTGGCCCATCGTCAGTCTATCGGCCTCCTTTACCAACATAGCTGTAGTGGCCACAGCTCACAGGCATGTTGGCCAAACTGCTGCCATGGGGTCTAGTCTTTTAGTCAGATAAGCCACTGGTCACTTCCAAGACCCAACGTTTGAATCAAGGACTCCTTTAGCAATATCCCAGACCTCATCCATGAACAAGTGGAACAGCTTAGTGATATCAGGAAGTGCCAGGGCAGAGGCAGAAACTAAGGCCTTCTTTAGGGTTTCAAAAGCTTTTAGTTTTAGCCCCTGGCCATTTGAGAGGGCCATCTCCCCCTAGGCTATACAACAGCTTTGAGATTTTAGCATCTTAACATCCAATCAGAGAAAGGAGAGTTAATAGGAAAGTGTCAGCTCTCAATCTCTACCTCCTCTGCCAGTGGGGTTTAGAGGCCCAGCTTTCCTACCTGCCTATATTGTCCACATGCACACTAGGACTTTTCCATACCCTTACTGAAAGGGCTGGCAGATACCAAATACTGATCTTATTATTATATACGTAAATTGTCAGATAACTTCTTATCAGTCTAACCTACATTTTTTTTAAGTCAGGCCAATGTTGTGCTTAGAAAACAGTCTTCTTCACAAAAGGCATGGTTTATAGTATTTGGTAATTCTCATGGTGTAAATACTCTAAGTATTGCTAATTATAAGTTCTAACATGAAGTCACAACACAAAATCGGAAAGGGGTGAGCACAGTCACCTTTGTCAGGGCAGGCTAGCTCCACTGTACCACTGTGTTAGGATAAAGCATATATTTTGACAGTATAGGGTAGGGTGATGACAGCAAAACTTATAAGAAAATGCAGTAGAGGGAAAGTACAGCCATGTGCCCCACAGCAGTTTCAGTTAATGACAGACCACTTATATAATGTTCATCCCAACAAATGGTATTGGCAAAACTGGTTAACCATATGCAGGAAAATGGAAATAAACCCCACTTTCTCACCCTGCACAACAGTCAACTCAAGGTGGATCAAAGACCTGGAAGTCAGGCCGGAGACCTTGTAGCTACTTGAAGAGGGCATAGGGCCAACACTTCAACACATTGGCACAGGTAAAAACTTTCTCAACAGGACCCCAAAAGCACAAGCAACTCAAAGGAAGATCAATACATGGGATTGCATTAAACTGAAGAGCTTCTGTGCAGCAAAGGAAACTATCAAGAACCTCAACAGAGAGCCCACAGAGTGAGAGAAAATTTTTGCCAGCTACTCTTCTCATAGAAGACTAATATCTAGGATATACAGAGAACTCAAGAAAATCACAGCTAAGAAAAACAAATAACACAATCAAAAAATGGGCAAAGGATCTAAATAGGCACCTCACAAAAGAAGAAATACAAATGGCCAATAAATGTATGAGGAAATGTTCCACATCACTAGCAATTAGAGAGATGCAAATCAAAACTACCTTGAGAATTCACCTAACTCCAATCAGAATGGCAACCATAAAAAACACGAACAACAACAAATGCTGGCGAGGGTGTGGAGAAGTGGGAACCCTAATACATTGCTGGTGGGATTGCAAATTAGTGCAACCACTTTGGAAAATAGTATGGAGGATCCTCAGACGAATGCTAATGAACCTACCATATGATCCAGCAATACCACTTCTGGGTATCTACCCAAAAGAATGGAAACCAAACTATCAGACCGACCCATGTGTATCTATGTTTATAGCTGCACAATTCACAATTGCCAAACTATGGAAATAACCAAGATGTCCATCGACAGATGAATGGATTACAAAACTATGAGATATGTACCGAATGGAATTTTACTCAGCCATGAAGAAGAACAAAATCATGTTATTTGCAGAGAAATGGATGCAACTGGAAAACATTATGTCAAGTGAGATTAGTCAGTCACAAAGAGTAAAAAAAAAGCATATGTTCTCCCTAATATGCAGATGCTAGGGAGACGATGGGGCCATAAGAGGGACTCCAAATGAAAAAGGAAAAACCCTAAGCCGGGTGTGGTGGAGCATGCTTGTAATCCCAGCATTTGGGAGGCTGAGACCGGAGGATCTGGGTTCACGGCCAACCTCAGCTACCTAGTGAGGCACTCCGCAACTTAGTGAGACCCTGTTTCAAAATAAAGAATAAAAAATAGGGCTGGGGGTATAGCTCGGAGGTAGAATGCCCCTGAGTTCAATCCCCAGTACTGCAAAAAAAAAAAAAAAAAAAGGAAAAACCCTAGATAAGCAAAGAAGTTGACTTAACTGATGGTGATGGATGGGGGGTTGGGGGGGGAGACACCCTAATACACATGATTTACTTTCGCAAATATATCAAAGTCAATCACTAAACTGAACTTGAGAAGGAGGGAGGGCGAGGGAGTGGGGTGGGAATTGGGGAAGGGGTTAAATGAGAAATGTGTGCATATAAGCCTTTATCAGCTTGTACCTAACAAAGATGTATGATTATAATGCACCAAATAATATAAAAAATAAAAATATAAAAAAAATTCTTTTAAATGATCATCCCATAGCATTGTATTACCTAGTGACATCATAACCATCACAGTTTCACAGTTTGTGTAAGTAGGCACTATGAAATTCACACAGTGACAAAATCACCTAAGGAAGCATTTCTCAGAATAGAAGCCTGTTGTTAAGTGTTGCATGATTGTAGTTTTTCCCCAGAATAAGTAAAATCATTATGATAAACTTGGTAGACATGATTTATCCAGAAAGTGAGTTAAAATCAGGTTGTTTGAACATTGTATTTCAGTGCCATCATTCTGCTTTTTCTCTGTGCTTTCTAATCATACTTAAAAGAGAAGTCTTTTTCCAGCTTTTTGCCCTCAAGGAGGGAAATTATCCCTTATCACCTCCTAATTATTAAATAGTTCTCCTCCTCCTCTCCGTCTTCCTCCTCTCCCTCCTCCTCATCCTCATCCTTCTTCTTTTTTCGTACTGGACATTGAACCCAGGAACTTTCTACCTCTGAGCTACACCTCTATCCATTTAAAGTTTGTATTTTGAAACAGGGTCTTACTATGTTGCTAATCATCATGCTAAATTGCTGAGGCTGGTCGAAAATCTGTGATCCTTCTGTCTCAGTTTCTCAAATACTGGGATTGCAGGAGTGTACCACCATGCCTGGCTTGTTAAATGCTTCTTTAAACAACTGTGTAGAGATTTGGTCATGGACATAATGCCCATGTTTATAAAGGTATCTTCTTCCTTCCATTCTTTCCATATCTACCTCTTTACTCTCCTCCTCCTCCTGTCCCTCCCTTTTTTTCCTTTTTCCTTCTTTATTCCCTTCCCTACTTTCTCCATAAGTATTTTCTATCATCTTCTTTTGTATTCCTAGCAGTCCCATGAGATCATCAGAACAAGTAATAGTATTCACACTTTGCAAAAATAGTAGAGAAACTAAAAATACCACTGTGCTTACATAAATTTGTCATGTTATCTACTTCATTATTTTTTTCTATGACTGTAGTGAGGCAATTTCAACTTCTAGCCACCATTTCGTTTGCTACTATCAATTTAACTTTATTCTTTCCCTTCATGTTCATTGGAAACTATATCATATTGTAGCTAGGAAATTGCATTACAGTTCTATAAATAGATTTCTGAGAACTTTTAATTACTTGATGATACCTAGAACTTTCCCATCACAGTCAAGTCCCTGCAGATAAGAAAACAGAATTCTCTTGAGAAGCTGAGAAGTGGCTGTGTTTTCAGAAGCTCGTCACCGGAGCAAGCAGAATTTGGTCACAGACCATGTTATAGCTGTTAGGGTGATTTCAGCTGAGGATTTTGTCAACATAGTGGATTTAAAAACAACAGATCTTCTCACTAAAGACCTCATCGAAGTCTTCTGAAAAGCCTCATGACTCAAGCTGGTAGTTAAAGCACCAGTTTGCCCTCTACCATGAAGCTCTCTGCAGACACACTTGAGATCATTGCTTGCACCATTCTGATCTTTGTGAGCTTTGTGGGAAACACGTGTTTATTTTATTCTACAAGGAGATGTATCAGCGGACGTTTACAGACCTCATTTCTCCTCATTTTCAGCCTTATATCTGTCCACCTTATTAAAAACTTGGTGGTGAATGTTATGAAGATTGTTTATTCTTCTGGTATCGTGTTGGATTCCGCTGGCTGCAAAGTTCTACACTTCACAGCAGCCCTGACCACCTCCTTGACCATCTGGTTCATGTTACTCTTTGCACTGTTCTACCTCCGGACGCTCTACCACATTGTCTACCCCTTGGGTGAGGCTGCAAACCTGGACCAACAGAAACACTCCTTGAAGGGGATTTCTGCACTTTGGGTGGCTGGTGTGGCGGTATATATCCCAGTTTTAATTTATACTAGAAAACCAGAATCTCTGAATACAGGAAATGACACAGACGCCTTGTCTACTAACAGGATTTACATGGATTGCTTAATTGGCTTTGGAAACAAGCAGGTAGAGCTTTACTATGGGAAAATATTTTTAGTTCTGATTGATATTTTGCCTTTAGCAATCTTAGTCTTTGTCTGCTTCTGGATGTCTTTCCTCCTTTCAGAGAAAAAGAAGATGACATACGGTGACATCTGGATTGGAGGTGATGATTCAGAAACTGAAATCCTTAGAGGGGCCAAGTTCAGTATTTTATTAGTGTTGCTGATCACTCCACTTTGGATTTCTCACTTTATCTTAGTCTATTTCTTGAAAGACTTGGCAGCATATGTCTTTATTCCAGCTGTTCTCACAGCCCTCTCTTCAGGCTTCTCTGCTCTCAGCCCATTCTTGCTTATGTTGGTTAATTACAAAATGAAGTTGGTGTCTTTCTGTGATGCCAAAGAGAAAAAACCCACAACACAGCCTGCAAATGTTATTGTTTCTCCATACGCTTAACAGCAAAGAATTCAATTCAAGTTCCTGGAACACAGGCCCGGTCATTAGAGTGTGTAACTGAAATTCTCATAGTCCTCATTAGCAGACAATTTCAGAAAAGTCCACTAGAAAATTGATTCATTTCCAAAATAGACTATTGAGGGAAACTATGTGAGAGGAAGACATCAAGACACTAAGTTATTGCAAACTGAAAAAAAAAAAAGTCATCACAACATTCATTCTTTCGGGTAATACCAAGATTTTTTATGTATAAGTCTTCAAGTAATAAAAGAGAACCACAGCCTGGAAATGAACTCAACATAAACACTGTATTAAGTATTTACTCTGTGTGTGTTATGTAAAAAAAAAAAAAAAAAGCCAACATATTTTTTAAACTTCCTAGATAAATTCTTGAAGATACCCCTGAGTAGTTTTATGTTTTTCTTGAAATTCTTCCACACATATTGGAAGTACATTAAGTAGGTGTGCAGTATTCCGTTTTTGCACTTTAAAAATAGCATCTCATGTAAGCTGGAAGCAGATTTTGTTCATTAGCCTTACTCTGTGTCTTTAGTAAATTCAGGCTAGATAAAAGCATTGAATTAAATAAGTTTATTTGCTAAATCATACTCTGTATGTATATATAGATGTACAAATATTTGGTTGCTTCAGGCAGCTAGCCCACTTGCTCTTAATCATCACCAGGTATATATCAAACTATACTTTTTTCTTCAGAAATAAGGAACCTTTATTTTACAGGCAATTCCTCTATGGTTTTTAAATGGGTACATTTATAAATTATAAGAACTTATAAAATCCTCATAATAATTGGTCTCTAGATTTGTGTTCAACACAAAGAAGCACATTTTAATTCTAATTAAAAATACATGGTCAGGGTTTTATTTTTCACAGTTAGCTACTGTAGCCATTTGGAGTGCTCGGATATAGTGAGTAGTTATTTCAAATATCTATGTACATTTGTGTGAATATTGAATTTTAAACTTACTCTTATATCCTTGTATTTTTCATTTTCCTTCTATATTAATAGACAGGATTTATTATAAGATAGTTGTAGTGAATGAACATTTTGGAATTGAGATTCATACTCTAAAAAGACTGTGTTGAACATTATAAATCTGGATCTCATTTACAGAAAAAACTTAGAACATCTTTGTTGCCATGAAGTGCTACAGAGACAGGAAATTTTAAAGTAACAAAGACTCAGATTCTGTAGGGTTGCATGGGCCAATGTCTGTCCATTATATAGAACACAGAATTAAGAAAAAAAGAACAAACAAAAACCTTCTGAGATTTCAGGTGGTCTTCATGGGAAATACTTAGCTGAGTCCACTGACGAGGTTTAATCATAAGGGCACTAGGCACGGATCCTGTATAATGAAGTTAACATCTGGGAAAGAGGTCACCATCTTTTAATTAAAAGCAGATGTAGCCAGAGCTGGGAATGGACATTGATCTGAGGTAGTGGTTCTAAAATATAGTTCTGGGACCAGAAAAATCAGCATTACCCGAGAACTCGTTAGAAATGCAGAATCTTGGGCCCCTTCTCAAATCTGTTGAATCAGAAACTCTGAGTTGAACTCAGAGATCTGTTTTAATATGACTTCTGGATGATTTGCATGCATGGTGTAGTATGAGAGCCACTAGTCTAGGGTTGCTCCAAAGTTTAATTGGCACAAATCATCAGAATAAAGCTAAGATAACTGACTCAAGATGCCGTCTTGAGTGCTCTCCATTCATATTACTGGCCTGTCTGCTTCTCTCTAAAATGGCAATCAGGGTTGCCATCTGTATTCCATACATTCTCAGCAATAATTTCCAAGCAAGTAAATCTGCTGTAGAAACTAAGTAATCTTTGCAAAATCAAGAATAAAGCATGACCACTTTAGGTACACCAAAAATTTGGAATCTGGATTTGGACAGTTTCCTGTACATAACTAGGATCCAGTTCCCAGACTCTTATTCCACAGTTCTTTATCAGAAGCCAGTGCAAGACACAGTTGGCATAGGCCCATACTTAATTTCCCAATGGTTAGAAATGTTTTCTTTTTCTTCTCAGTCTTTTTTTGTTTAGGCCTCATTAGATCATAGTTTTGCCCTTGTGGAATTGATAAGTTTTCATCTACATCCTATGCTCACTGAATGAACATTCCAATTCTCTTTTTAAAATTATAACTATAACTCTTGCTCTCTCCTTTTCCTCTCCTTCAACCTCCATATTTCATTCAAGTTTCTGATGGGATTAGGACAGTGGATGAAAGAAGATTAGGGAGATTCAACAGGGATTGTCATGGTAGCACCCTGTAGAGGAGTCCTAGTTGGTCAGGAATGGCCTGAGGGCCTAGTTTGGTTTCAGGGTTGTTCCCCAGTGTCCTCTCATACCATCCAGAATCTTTGGGTTAGAAGATTATCTTTTCTTCCCTTTTAATGTAACATTATGAGCTTATAATCTTCCTCTTTCAGAAGACCCCCTCCAAACTTCTGAGTAATTTATTTCTAAGGAGGATTTTGATTTTTCAACTTATCCTATTATAGCACATTCAGAATGTCATTATGAAGAAGTCTTTGCTGAGACTGACATCTCTGAATCTTCCTCTAAGATCTACTCGTGAAGTCAAATCCTCCTTTCATCTACTAGATCTTCAGATTCTTGAGAAAAAGAAGTGAGGTTTTTCTTCTCCAAGTTAGATATTTCCTTAGCTGTGATACATAAGGCAACAGTTTCCCAAACACAGGCTGTCTTGGCTTTTTTAATCTGTCTCGGTACATTCCAGGTCAACTGGAATGTAGCATTCTTCAAAACTGGCATCCAGAACTGAAAAAAATTTATTTTTTCTTTCCTCTGTGTTTTTTAAGTGTATTTTTCTATTGTACATTCTTTTATTTTCTCTTGCACAGCTGGTATGAACATACATTCTTTCCTTCTTCCAAAAACTTTTAAATTATACACACATGTATACACAGACACACAAATACAGATTAAATAATATAAAGATGTCTGTCTACCCTTGGCTTAAAAAGTCTTCTTTCTAAGCTCTAAAGTTCTAATGTAAGTTCAAAAATCATGAAATGACCCCCAGATCATTTGCAAGAATTTTAAATTACTTATCAGGGCACCAAAGTAAAAAAAGACCAATCTTTATAGGTATTTATCAGAGGAATCCTAATCTCTAGCTTTGGGTTTTTGTAGCACAATGCTGTCTTTGTGGTGCTGGGGATTCAACCCAGGTACATTCTACCTCCAAGCTATATCCCCTACCTCTTTTTTAATTTTTGTTTTGAAACAGGTCTTGCTAGTTTGCTGAGTCTCACTGCATTGCTGAGACTATCCTGAGACTCTTCTGTCTCAGCCTCCCAAGTACTGTGATTACAGGAGTGCTCCACCACACCTGACTACAATGCTATCTTAATTGTGCTTTTAATAAGACATATGATAGGGTGGTCACAATCCAACTTTTTCTGGAAGATGAAATATTAAATCAATGACTATGGAATATGTTTTTTAACAGACTAGTTCAGGAATACTGTGAGTTAGGTCTGGTAGGTACACAAAAGGTCTACCCCCCCTTTTTTAATCTGGTTTTTTTTTTTTTTTTTTGGTAGTGGGGATAGAACTCAGGGTCATTCTATCTCTTAGCTACACTCACAGCCTTTTTAATTTTTATTTTTGAAACAGAGTCTCACTAAGTTGCTGAGAATATTGCTAAGTTGCTAAGGCTGGCCTCGAACCTGCAATCCTCCTATTTATGTCCTCCAAGTACTGGAATTACAGGTATATACCACCATGCCCAGCTCACTTTTCTTTAATGATGATGATCTGTTTCCATTTTTATGTAGACTCTGCTAGAAAGAAGGGTAATTCATTTTGAGTTATAGTTCATGAACAATCAGAGCAATACAATTCAGTGATATGGATATCTATGTAATTCTGACCTAGATATTCAAAGACATACCTGTGTCTCAGAGCAGTCAAGGGTGAATTGGAAGAGCTCTAGACTTGTTAGCTGATGATCTGTGATTTGTGTCAGCTGCCTTTGCCTCTACTTAGTAGTATATAACCTGGGCCAGAATATTCCTGAGTTTTGCCATCTGTAAAACAGGAAATTATAAATTGTGATACATGCCATCTGCCTCCCTCACAGTGTAATAAATTAAGTTAGATTAAATGTACTAAAGATGATTTGAAAGCAGAAAATGTTTGACACAGATGCAATGTTGCTTTACCATTGCAGTTTTGACAAGTTGAAAAAGGAGAGAAAAGTATTAGACTTAAAGTCAAAGCCCTCACTGTGTGCTTGTGAGGCAATTACAGACCCTCTCTGATCCTTGCCCTTCTTACCTTCATAATGGAGAGCCTAAAGATATTTGTCTCCCAGGGTCTTTGTGAGACAAGGTAGGTGAGAGAGTATATGTAAAAGCATCCAGTCCTATATTCTAGCACAGTTTTCTTCTCACATTGTAGGAGTTCCCCTCAGCACAGCAAGGAGGAATTTCAGTATCACTTCTCCAGGAGCAGCAGCAGGCTCATTATATTACATCTAAGACTCTTGTTTGATATCAAATATTCACCTGTATTTTTCCAAACAAGCCAAAAACTTTGATATTCCAAGAAGATGTGATGTTTTCTCACCCTTCAAAATCCCTTTTTAGGGGCAAAAATATAGCAGTAGGTGCTAAATCAGTCGTCCTTCTGGAATCTTTCCTCAGTGCTCTTACCTGCCGGCCTTTGCCCACACTGCACCCACCCCTGGAGCAGTTCCTACCCCCCATGCCCTTGTCTTGCCACTCTCAGTTCACACCAGGCAGCCTGCTCTTGTCTCCAGGGTCTGAACGAAGCTGCTGCGGGTCCTACATATTTGTCTGTCCTAGTAAGTCCACATTACACTGTAATGGCTTATTTTCTTGTTTGTCTCCTCTTACACTTTATGTTCCCTACTGGTGTGGAGTGTGTGTCGGTCTTATCCAGCATGTGCACCAAGGCCGTTCCGCAAGGGAAGAAGTTGATAAAATCTGCAGGGCTGATGCTTTCCCACTTTTTTCCTCATGTGTACTCTTTGGCTTTCCTTCAGTTGCCTCTTTCTAGTAGAAATTTCTTGCTTCTATCATTTTTCTGCTTTAAGACTAGGCATTTAGCGCCTGCCTTGCTTCTGGCCACTGTTGAATCAAAGAGTGAAAGAAACTGAATCCAACATTTGGAATGAGCCACTTCCCTGCCAGCCAAGTCACTGAGCCAACTGGGGACATTTCCACCCAAGCTTTCCAGTTCTTAGGCTATGATTTTTTTCTCTTACATTGAAGAAAGTAAGCCCAGTATCTATATGCAACCTATATGCAGTCTTTCCAACTGAACAATTTCTCCCAGTATAAATTTGGCAGGGGTGTGTGTGTGTGTATGTGTGTTAAGGGGGTGGCACTGTATTTTCCCAAGTGTTGGCAGATTAAAGAGTAAAGAAATAAGTTGTAATGCAAATTGATTGAAGTTACCTCATTTCTAAATGTTCTCTGCTCATTTATTTTGACAAGCCCAGCTTATTTTTAATTACCAGGCCTCATAGTATATTGGTAAATGTAGGAATGGTGACTTTGGCAGAAAAGGAGAAATGTGTGTAACTTGAACCTTCCGAATGAGTCCACACTGACTCCTTGTAAAATGGAGTGAGGCAATACATTTTAAAAAGAATTCCAGTAGAGCAATTTATGTGATATGTGGCTATAGTCACAAATCAATGAGCCTTTTATGAGCCAAGCACAGTAGAATGTGTATATTAAAATGAATGTAGTTTCTCAAAGAAATTTTGTTGGCCTCTCCAAGCTTTTTTCCAGTGATGCTGCCATCACCCAGCAGATTTTTGGAAGTCTTCATTTGGAATGAAGTTTCAGAGTCAGTTTCAAGTCATAGTAATACAAAAGAAATTTAAAATATCACCTAAAAATTATAATACTGGAGTAAAGGGAGACTAATTTTTAATGGCTTAACTACTTTTTATGATCTCATTTGACTCTTTCTATTTTGACTTTTTCCTCAATGAATCTTCTCTTGAAAGAAGTTGTTGGAGCCATCACTGAGGTCACCCACACAAAGGTGACCTGGTGTTGATAGACCCATCAGGGACAGATGCCTCTCATGGGCACTTCAATAGACACCAGAGGGACTTCTGCTCTTGACAATTTATCAAAGCCCTGTGTGCATTGGAAAAGCCTACAGACATTGTGCATGCTGGATGCTTTCACTTCACTCTTTATCTCTTCCAGCCATGCATCAGCTTGGAGTTTGGGTGAAGTTTCTCCTCGTGCCTTTGATACATCCAAAGAAAGAGACTAAGATGGTACCAGCAGCTCCTGCACAGCATGCAGGTCCCAGAAACTTGGTGCTGCATCTCACATTCTAATATTTTTCTTCTTTTCCTCCCTATCAATTTTTCTATTCACATTAGGAAAGTTAAGCCACTGGAAAATATTTCCTTTACCCTTCTCTACTCCTCCACCAGCATCTTCTCGCCTCACTTAAAAAATTAAGCATAGAACACACTTGTCTAAGTGGATAACAAGTCAAAAATTGCCAATGTAATGATGATAAATTAAAAGCCAAGTGGGCTTGAAATAGGATTATTGATGGTTCTTGAGATGGACAGATCTTGAGAGAGGTGAGTTGTAGGGAAAGAGGTTGCAAGTTAAAAAAAAAAAAAAACAACCAAACAAACAAAAAAAAACCTACAGAAGACCATAGAGAACCTGGAGCAAATAACTGCAGCTTGTGGAGTCAAGGCTGATGGTGTGGGATGCTGCAAATTTACAAATACTGGGTCCTAAGATCTCAAAGGGGCCCATAGGCAGTTGGGATTCATAGCAATAAAAATCTCACGTGAAGCATTTTAAGCTGAACTGCCCTGTCTGGGGAGCCTGAATATTTTTTTCACATACTCTTGTTGGCCTGAATAGGGGCAGCTCTCTGGCCTCTGAGCTGCTAGCTGGGTCAAATGAAGATGGCCTTGGGTCTGTTTCTGGGTTACACTGGCATGGCCTCCTTCTTGTTGCAGTGAACTGGCACAATGTAAATCCAGACAATCACAACAAAGCCAGAACCCTTCCATCCCCTCCCCCTCGTTGTAAAGTGAAGGAAACATAATCCCCACCTTGTAACATTTTATTATGTTTGAGAAGGTTTTCTTTTTCTAGTAAGAACAGATAAAATAGAGACTGTGTGAAGCACAGATTGTGACATGCCAGTAGTTTATTTGTAAGAAATTTGTTGCTGTTGTGGCATGAGCATTTAAAACAATCTAAAAATACGAATCCAATCTTAGAATATAAATGAAGTCAACATTTTTGGCAGAAGATACCAATTAAAAAAGGAAGGTGGTAGTGGTGGTACTTACTGTTTAATACTGAAGTCTCTTGGAGGGTCACTCACATCTCCCCAAGGTCAGGCAGGGCATATGGCTCAGCCCAGCAGCCTGGGAACGGTCTAGTGAACTGGGGAGCAAGGGCCTGGTAGACAGGTAAGAGCAACTGCTGTTCAGTTTTAGCCAGTTGTTGTCATGTGGAATGCGAACCTGTGTTGTCAGAGCTCCAGATATTTTTAGAGCAAAGCCAGAAATGCAAAATTTTATGTTAAATCACCCAAAGTCTACAACTTGGCAACTGATTCCATTTTCTAAACCCAACTAGAGCCAAACAAATCACATCTGTGGGCCAGATTTAGCTCATGTGCCTCCGATGTGTGCCCTGTGTAGCTGAGCTTTCTGTTACAGCAAGTGTTGTTAATTGGAAAGGAAGATTCACTAGTTTCCACTGCAGATTGGAAGAAGTGGCAGAAGAGCAGAAGAGAAGATTGACCAGATTCTAGCTCAGTTTTCTTATCCTGTTTCATCATTTGCACCGGCTAATTTAACCTGATCTCATCCCTTCCCATCTCATCCCTAATGCCTCCGAAGGGAATGCCCAGAGCTGCCAAATGCCCAATGGAAGGACAGCTGAGAAAAAGGGAGATGTAGTAATGACCACCGGGACAACTGTGACTCACCTTGACTGTAAAGAAATAGTTAGAAGTGTAGCCAGGGTTGAATATTGGGGATTTCTGCACATTATACATCACCACCTCAATACTCTCAAAGTGATGCCTTGAAAGAGAAGTGTTGAAACCAGACAAAAGGAATTGTGTAGACAGAATAAGATATCTTGGGGGAGAGAAGGTGGCTATGTATGGAGGCTTGCTAGGAACTAAAGGAAAGTTCCAGGGCCTTGGACCCTTAGTCTGAGGCTGGGTCTTTCAACCCAGATAGGTACAAGCCGTGGGCCTTGTCTTCCATAATGCCACTGTTTTAACTCTTGTCTTCTGGCATAGGGAATAAGAATTTCACTGCCATCCTCCAAGTACACATACAAAGCATTTCTGCTATGATGTCATGATTTATATTACCAGTAATTACATTCCACCAGAATGACTACACTCAAGTGGGTATTTCCCTCTCTATTGTCAGGGCATCTCAATCAGGTGTTTGATTATTATTACTTTAATTAGTTAAGGCATAATCATCTGCATGTTGTACTGAGTTGTGTATTTCCATGTTTAAAGAGCCACTTGGTCCTCAGCTCCTATACCTGTTTTTCTATTCTGTTTCCTTGTATGTTCATGTTTCTGGTGATTCTTAATGCATGGCTTTCTCATTTTGAGCTGTTTATTTAAGCTACACAGATGACATAATTATAATAAACAGAAAAGAAATCATACCTCAGACTTATCACCTAATTTAATTGTCTGTGTTTCCTTTCCATCCCTCATGCATATATCATTTTTACATAGTTTTAATTATAGTGGATAGAGACTCCAAAGCAGGATTAGGATGCTTCTTCCATGCTGTTTGTGCCTCATCCAACATTGTGTCTATGTTGTTCACCAAGGCATGGGGATATTCTGTAGACCAACAATTCACTGTAGAGGACGGATGTAATAAAAAGAAGTTAGATTGGGAAAAAGTCTGTTGCTAATGAGCTGGAATAGTCTGGATTGTCTCAGAATCCATCAGAGTAAGAGAGGAAGTTATTTTTAGTAATTTGCAAGTTTGAGTGTATGTCTTTTCCTCTAAAAAAGCTCTGTGAGGATTACAGGGAAAGCAATGTATTTTTATACCAATCAATTTGTTTGAAGACTCGTTTTTAGATTTCTATCAATAATAAAATTCTTGGTTTTAAATAACTTTAAAATACAAATTAATTTTTTCCTTTAAAACTGATTTCAGAATAATTTTTCCATTTATCACAAGTGGATAATCTCATTTGAGCATAGGAGTAGCATACTAGTCCTTTCTTGAATGGATTCTCTATTATAATTAAGACTATATAAAATAATGCCTGCATGTGAGAAAAAAATAGACAAATTATGGAAATTACATTAGGTGATAATTTTGAGTGTAATTGTTTTGTTTTTTGTATTTTTATAATTATGCCATTTGTGTAGCTTTAAAAAACAGTTCACAATAGGAAAGCAGCACACTTAGAATAAGTTTTCTTTTTTTCAGATTTGTACTATAACCTTTATTTTTTAAAGTTAACATGTGCATCACAGAAAACAAAAATATGAGCAAAGAACAAAGTCATCCAGTCACGAGCAGCTCAGCTGGCTGTGGCCTTCCGATTCCTGTGTATACATACACAACATCCCGTTTGTGTGATGAGATCGTAGTGTGTATTGTGCTCTTCCACACATCATGAATATCCACCAAGTCAAAACCTCAAAGCTACGGGAGTATTTTTGATAACCAAGGATACACTACACCGGCTCATCAGTGGGAAGTCCATTTCATCAGCCTCAGTGTGCTTTCATTTTCTTTTCATGTCTCTTTACTGTTCAGCAATGCACACCTTGATTAGAGAACTGAAAGAGGGAAGTAGATCATTTTACATACTCAAGTCTGGGTACATAAGACAATTTTTATAATAAGAAAGACAGGTTGTGGGAAAGGGAATCTTCTTTCACTATCTGAGATGGTGTGGCAGAGGATAATTGCTCACCAAGGCACTGCCAGGAGGTCTATATTTCTGCTCTTTGACATCTGCAAGTACCACCACCGCTACTGATGGTGATGCTGATAAGTGATGGAAGATGAAGTGGGAGGGGAGGTGTCCTACCGTGACAGGTGTACAGGATTGCCTCAGGCAGCCCTGAGGCAAGTGCTGACTGAGAACACCCTGGTGCCTGTGTCAGGTCACTCTGGCAAAGCTGTGTAAGACAGAGGACCACTCTGTGGCTTAAATCTGGATGTAGACCAATCTTCCCTCCCACCCTTGCTCCTTCCTTTTCCCCTCCCTTCCATCCTTGCTTTTCTAGGGTTGAACTGAAGGCTATACTACAAATTCTAAAATATCTGTTATTCTTGATTAGTTGGTATCTGTCTTATAGTGGGTATGATTGCTGTGGATATCCTAGTATTCATTTCTCTGTGCACAAACTCCAAGAATATTCCCACAGGAAATATTTGAATATGGTTTCCCTAAGATCTCCAGGCCAGCTCCCTTTCCCTGAATCCCATACTTATAAATAGGGTATAGTGGGAGCTGGGTATGGGCTGGAGTGAATCCTAATATTGATCATAGTGGGAAATTCTTCCCCAAGTTACTGCTTGGAAAAGGCATTTATCATAAGTCAAATAAAGCAATGGACAATGGGTGCTTACTGGGAGCCATGCTGAAACTGTGCAGGAGCCCAGCTCATTGCTTCTGGAAAGCTCTGCTTGAGGCTTTGGAGAGGGAAACTTTGCTCTGACCCAATACCAGCACCCATTACCTTTTGCATTTTGTTTGTTTAAACATATATAATATTTTTAGTTATAAACATCTAATGTTTTGCCTTTCTTTTCTGCTTTTTTCTTGCCTAGGAGTTTATAAGTCTTTGACCTTACTCAAAATGTACAAAGAAGAATGATGGAAGCACCTGAATACCTTGATTTGGATGAAATTGACTTCAGTGATGACATATCTGTAAGTATTACTACCTACAAGTCATGCTTTCAAGATATTCTGCCTTTGATGTCATGGGCTGCTTTCTCTATTGTAGTCTGTAAAACTGCAACTCTTTCAATTATGCTTAGGAATTGAAAGCAGGGATCCTGTGTGACAGACCAAGTGTGGTTTGGGTTCTCTGGATCAAGAAGTGAATCCCACCTAATTGTATGTGCACTTAGAAGGGCCAGGCATTTGACCTCACTGAGCCCCCGCATCTCAGTTATTCCAGTATTGTCAAAATTATTGAATACACTTGTAAAGTGTCTGCATGTGTACAAATTAACCCTAGGAATGTTAATTCCCAATTCCCTCATATGTCTGGTTACTCCACAGCCAGCATTCTCTAGAGTACACAAGGACACAGACTAAAGCCAAGTTGACATTTATTAATTGATATAAAATAAAGGGAATATCCGCGTTCTCTATAGGTATTAAAGTACACTTTGGACCCTTGCTGGGAATAGTCAGAGTCATGCATTGATAAGGACTAGACCTGCTAACCTCTGAAGTCCTGCTTAACTCATAATATTGTGGGCTGATGAGTCTCTAAGTTCCCATATCACTCACACTCACAAACTTTCCTCTTCTTCTAGGTTTGCTCAGGGCTGCTCTGAGAGAGTTGTCTACCCATACCATGCTTGCAGCTGCATGTGACCAGGGTCACACAATCAGTTCTGCCACACCAGCAAACATGTTGGTACCTAGTGCCCCAGCAACATTGGGCTCTCAGAATATGAGGTGACAAGGTTCCTGCTTCTGAACTAGCCACGTAACTTTTCTTCCCAGGAACTCAATTTCTTACCTCATCTTCTGTTGATCTCTCCTGACCTTTGGGTCATCCCTAGAAATTGTCCCAAAATGATGAGCTTAATTTACCATGCCTCTGGCAGCAGATTTATTCCTCTGCTTTACTCCTTACCTTGAAGTAAAATATGCACACCGTACACAAGATTTGATCACTGGGATAAGTTTGATGAATCATTTGTTTTATACAATCTTGGACGACTATTTTTAATGTCCCAGAGAAATGTGAATTCCACCTATTTTAGCCTTCAGATGATTTTAGTTAGTCCTCATTCAGTCTAACATAAAGTGAGCTTCCTCCTTCACATGATGTCTGTCTCTCAATTACTATTCTTGACTTGAATGTGTACAAAGAGTAGCTCTTTTATGACCACTCCCCTCAAAGTATTTTGATTGGCGTAGGGAAAAGTGAGGACAGTGAATGATGGCGTGGAGTGTGTTGGATAGAATGTTGTAGAAGAGGAAACCTGTATTATGATCAGGAGTTGAGAGGTGGCTCTCTGAGGTGTAATAATGAGACCGTGTTATAAGGGTACAGGCTTTGAAGGCAGCCAGCCTGGGCTCCTACCTTATTCAACCTTTTGCTGATTAGATGACTTGCAACACATTAGCTTCACTTCTCTGAGATATGCTCATCAAACTTTTAAGATTATTTTGAAGATTAGGTAAAATAATAATATATGTCAAACACTTAGCCTGGCACATATTAAGTTACTCTTAAGAAATGGTAGCTTATGTTATTATTTCAGTGAACAATAAAATAATATTTATGTGACTAGTGATGTAGAAAGAACTCAAGGGAAGAGACCAGGCATGATGTCAAGATTTTTTTTCAATAAAAAAAGAGCAGTTGTATTTACAGAAGAGTCATCTGGCAGCACCCCATAATTTTGATGAATTAGGATGCTCTACTTGCAAGATAAAATATGTTAAGCAATAATTGAAGCTGTTCAACAAATTAGGTGACAGGATTGTGCAATAGTTGAGCTTCTATAACTTGACTACTCTGTAGCAGTGTAACCATCTGTAATAGTGTAACCTTGCCTAGACTTCCCCCTTTTAAATATGTTTCCATTGCTTAGATCTTTAACCTGCCTTTAAATGTAACCAGGCTTGAAAATGCCTAGAATCACTGAAAAGATAATAATGCCTAACATTTATGGAGCATTTACTATGGGCAGGTATTACATTATTTAATCATTATTTTGAAAAAGGGTCTTGCTAAGTTCCTGAGGCTTTCCTCAAATTAGCGATTCTTCTGTCTCATCCTCCCAAGTACTGGGATTACAGAGGTTCACTGCCGTGCCATGCCCTGTTCTGTACTGTTCTTATTTAATGAGTTCACAGAGAAAATGGTAGCAATAACCTCACAAATATTGAAATGATTGTTCTCAGCTTATTTAAGTAAACTAAGAGCAATGAATATCATAGCTGCCTTTAGTAGCTAAATGGAGATAATTCAAATGATAAAATAAAAAAGTGAACATATATATTTTTAATGTGCTCAACTGGCATAAAAAGAAATATAGTTTCCCATGAATATGCTTATATTTTGGGAATCCCATAAACCCCATCTCTGATGGCCCTTTTGCCTCTTTCCTGACTAACTGGCAGAAGCAGGGAGGAAAGTGCACATTATATTTGAAAAAGATGTTTACAAAGTCACACTGGGGTTGAAAATGCCTCTTCCTACTCTCCAGCCATGGTCCTATTATGTAGTTTAGGCTTTGTATTTCATGATTTTCCCCTCTGGTCATGAGCCTAGTTCTTGTTTTAATTAAAGCACAAGATGTATATTGGTATAAAAAACAACCAAAAGTTTTTTTGCCTTTACCTAATGAGACAAAACACAGAAGGCAACCAAATTATTTTGAAACTTCCCAGACTCAGAAATAAAGCACATCCTTTGCAAAATGCAGTGTTTAAACCATAGCTTCTTGTCAGCCTGCCATCTGAAAGGGCAGAACATTGTGCAATAGCTGCCAGCCTGTGAGGGAGAGGTGACACCACACACAAGCACAGAGGCTCAAAGCAGGGCTTTCCTGTCACTGCACAGGGGGGGTTCTGCACAGAGTCCTGTTCTCACGCAAGCCAGATCCCTCTCCCGATGAACAGAAACAAAACCCCTCTGGAATTCTTAGGACCCATGGAGTGTTTATTTTATTAAGAAAAGCCAGTTTGCTGTTTTTAAAAGCAGAATCATACAGAGCAGTGAATGTAGCAGAGGCTGCCCCGTGGATCTGCCGAAGAGCCTCGCTCATGGCCTCTGTCCATCACGTGGCTGTGCCACACGCTGAGCCCAATCCTGAAGCCAGTTCTCTTGTTCCAGCTTCATATCCACACTGGAAGACTATTTCATCCCACTTCATGGATGAGAAGATTTGAGGCTTACAGAGGTGGTATGACCTTTACAAGGTTACAGATTGATGAGCAGCAGGATCAGGACTTAAGTATAAAACTGTTTGACTGTGTTGTTTTTTCCCTTCTGAACAGTTTACCAGTCACGTCACCTCTCACTATCCCTGTTTGGCACTGAAGTGATTACAGATTGCTCCTTTGCAGTAAGGGAGGAGTTGTATGTTATAAATTAATAAACTAAACCCAGCTAGAGGAAACTTAGGATATTTCTTAATTTTACTTTACCTCAGATTTCTCTTCTATAAAATGATAATAATCATCTTAACTAGATGATTTGGATTTTATGAGGAACACATGAAATTTTATGTATATTAGGGAAACATACTCATATGCATATATGTATACACACATACAAATAATCTTCATAGCCATACTCTGATATAGGACAGTCATTAACCCTGTTTTAGCATTGAGGTTAAGGAACTAAAATTATTTACAAAATGAAGTCAGGTGAAGTTAGGATACAATGTGGGCAATCTGTCTCCAGAATCCATGCATATAATCACTGCATTGAAAGAAATTTCTGCTGGGGCCCTTTGTCCTCCTGGCCTTCCCAGTTCAACTGGATCTCTTCCCTACATGTATTTGCCTCTCGCAGTAGAGGGAGGTCATTCAATCCTGTGATTTTGCTCTCCTTACCAATGTGGGTCTTTATCTTTTGCATGGTAACACATTACATTAGTATTCTAGTAGGGTCATTCCTGGTGTACTCTTAAAATGGTAAAACAAACAAACAAACAAAAAACAGTCCCAGTACTTGGGAGGCTGAGACAGGAGGATGGCAGGTTTGAAGTCAGCCTCAGCAATTTAGTGAGACCCTATTTCAAAATAAAAAATAAAAAGGGCTGGGATTGTTGCTTGGAGGTAGAATGTCCCTGGGTTCCATCACACACACACACACAGAGTCAAAAAGGATTACTGTTTTCTCAAAGAATAACCACAAACAATATCCAGCATAAAAGAAATGGACTAATATTAATTTAATAAAAATCTTGAAAATATAAAAACAAGGACCCAGAGAAAAGTCCAAATGTACTTAAAAATAGGATAGAATATAATAATTTTAATTAATTAAGTCTAACTGGTGAAAAGAATGTATTGGAAGCAGAGTAGGATGGAAGTGTGGATTATCTGTATCTGTTCTATGGAGAAGTGGTGGTGGAAACTGGGCAGGTAAGTCACTTGTGAAAACATAGAAGGTGGAAAGCAGAATGTCCCAAGGAAAGAACAATAAAGAAGTACATCCTGGGGGTTGGGGATCTAAGAAACAGGAAAGAAATTTTCAGAGATAAAGAAAGCAAACTGATAGAGTCAAAGAGACAGGACTTAAGGAATTTAAGGGGGATGGTTCAATAGTGGCAAATAGGTCATCATGAAGATGAGGGTTTAAAAGCATCTACAGGATTTTCCAGTTAAGATTCTTTGGTGGTCATAATAAGCACAATGTCTGTGGGATGACAGAACAGAACCATGTCATGGTGGCTGGAGGAATAAATAGATGAGGAAATAGAGAAATTTCTGTAACAAAACAAAAACAATGGCTACACAAGAGCAGGAAAGTTCATGGCCAGTCAGAAGGCAGTGTGTCCTGGGGTGGCAGAGGTGCTTGCTTATTTTTATAGGATCTGGAGAGAGAATCAATATGGAGAAAGAGAGAGGCTTGGGAGAAGGAGAGGAGGAGAGATGGGCATCTCCTGGGGAGATGGGAGAAGAAGACACGAGGGCTGGTGGTACATGGTGGCCTCAGTGCCACATCCACAGAGGTGCATGAACTCAGGACATCCTTCCTGAGTCAGAAGGCAAGCCTTTGAAGAGCTTAGTATTTTAGAAAAATAGGTCTTTTCTTTCTTTCTTTCTTTCTTTCTTTCTTTCTTTCTTTCTTTCTTTCTTTCACCACCAGTTTTGCTTGTACACATTCTTCTTGTTGTTTTCATTGTGTACCTATAGAGATAACTGGCTGAGTTTTGGAAAGCTCTATGAGAAATCATGAATTTCACAACAGTTCTTTGGATGGATGGTTTAAGTGTTTCTTTTGGAAACTCAATGGGACCTTAGTTATTCAAAAGTCTCTAGCTTGAAAAGGTGCTTGGGATGTTCTTTCATTTTCTGTGGCTCATTACCATTTGAGTAATGTCTGCCTGTCCACCCAACTGGCTCTGGTTTTCAGGAATAAGGGCCAAAGTGTTTCAGTCCCAAATAATATGTAGGGTGGTCAGAGATCCCCAAATCTCAATATAGAAATCATGCACTGTCATTATAAATCCCATGCATGTTCAAACTGTTTTGCATGGCAGAGTGACAAAACTGTCTGGTGTAGCCTGGGATGTGTAGGATTGTCTTGCATCATATCAGCTATAGAGTTTGTGAAGCTGAGTTTTCAGTGTCCGCCCTCAGCTGCAAATCCTCTTGGGTGAGGAAAGAATAAAGAGAAATCAAACAATGTGCTGGAGTAGGCTGAACATCTTCCCTTTAATTTCAGTCCCAGTTCAGCCCTTCTCTTCCTGTCTCATTATTTCTTATGTCTTGTCCTAAGCTTAAAACCCTCATAATCAGGAATGAATATGGAGAGGGAGGGCTGCAGGACAGGCTGGGAACAAGTTGGAGAGAAGAGACAAAAAGTGTTGAACAGCTCTGAAACGTTTACAAAATGACTTCACCTATGTTATGTTGAATGACTACCCGAGTTTTATAGATAAGGAATCTGAGCCCCAGAGATATGAAATGATGTATTTGTTCAGAACCACAGAGTTAATAAATGTCAGAGCTACAACTTGAATCCATATCTTCTGGCTACAAATCCATTGTCCTTTACACAAAAGGCTAAGTCAGCAGCTAGTATTCATGCTCTTAATATATTGAGTGTTTTTTTTTCTTTTAAATGTATTATGATATCATTGCTATATTTCTAATTATATGTTTTTCTAAGATTTTTTCTGCATAAATATAAACTGCTATCATTATTATTAATACTGCAACTAAAGTCTTGAGCTATCTAAGGAATTCATATTCGTAAGTGCTTATAGTATCTTAGGTAAATAAAATATTGTCCACATTGTCAGGAAGCCTTTATGCAAATATGCAGAAGAAACACAATGTGGCAAATTCTGTGAAGGATATATAATTAAAATAAGGAAATAATAGAGAGCAGTGGTTCTTGAACCGCACTGTGCATCTGGAGCTCCTGGATGGCTTGTGAACAGATTGCTGGGCTCTGCATTCAGAGTTCCTGATCCAGTAGCTCTAGGATGGTTCCTAAGAATTTGTTTTCCTAATGAATTCCTGGGTGGTATTGATCCTGCTGGTCTAAGGACCACACTTTGAAAGTTGGCATTGTTTGGGAGAGGCAGAAAAGATATAGCACAAATGATATGCAAGTAAAGTTTGAATAACTAAAAGGAGTTTGCATAGCAAATGGGTAAAATGCTATTTAGGTTGATGGAATAGCACACATTAAAGGTGCAGAAAGGTAAAACAATGGGCAGGGAAACCACACAAGATTTGTTATTGCCACAATCAAAAGAGAAATGAACAACAATGAGAGATGTGGCTGAGCTCCTGCCACACTAAGGCACATGGTCTTTGTCTTACAGACTGCAGAGCCACTGAAGGACTTGATACAGAGACCCACTTAAGTCAAATTTGCATTTTAGAAACCTGCATAATTGGCACGGTATTCTCTCGTAGGTACATAACTAACGTCAATGGAAGTCTTTCCTTTGTTGATCCTCCCTCTCCCCACCACCTTTCCCTGCCCCACCTCCCTGACTCCACTGGAGTTTCTCCTCCATTATTTAAAGTCCCTCTTATATCCCTATTACTCCCTAGCTTCTGCATATGAGAGAAAACATGACTCTTCACTTTCTGTGACTTGGCTAATCTCACTTAACATAATGTTCAATGAACTACATTATGATATGAGACTATAATGCACCAATAAAGTATTAAAATATCTTAAAAAACATGATTAATTCTAGTTCCAATAGAAGGCCTATAGAAAATTCACATTTATTATCTAACATGAAAATGCTTCTTTGAACATCTATAAGATTATGCCCACAAAGCCGGGTATAGTGGCATACTCCTGTTTTCCCAGTACTTGGGAGGCTAAGGCAGGAGGACCACAGATTCAAGGCTAGCCTCGGCAACTTAGCAAGACCCTTATCAACTTAGCAAGACTCTATTTATGTTTTAAAATAAAACACAAAAAGGGCTTGGGGTATAGCTTTGAGGCAGAATGCCCAGTAAGCCCCCCCAACTATATATATATATATATAATCCATACATTAGTAAAATGTGTGTACATCCTGGTAGTTCCATCAGTTAATCAGTCCTTGTGTGTCATGTACATGTACACATCCAAGATATTTTCCTCTCCCTCACACACACGCATGGGAGCTAACACTTACACAGAGGAGACAATGAAGCACAAGACAAGGCAGAAATCTACCAAAGGCAGAAGAGAGAAAGGCCAGTAAGGGCAGAAAGGATCAGCCATGGCTTCATAGAAAAGGCAAAATGCAAGATAGCGTTATAACATGGTGTCTGCTGGCTAGAGGAAATCGTTGCAGCAAGGGGAATTCCAGAGTAAAGGGATAACAGAGACCTGGCTTGGAACACACAGGACCTTGAAGAAGCTGGGGCAGCTGTTAACCTTTGGCAGGGGCTCTCCTGACACATGGTAGAGTAATGGAAAAGAAGTTTGAATCAAAAAGCCTATTCCCACTGTGGATAGTCTCTGGAAGGATTCTAGAAAAGGAATAGATTAGGGCAACATAGTAAAAGGAAATATAATGCTTCTCAATTAACTTTAATCCCTCTCTCCTCCCTTGTTGCCCAAGGATAATAGGAATTGAGGGAACAGGCTACATTACTCGTGTTGGGAGACACAGGCAAAGAAAATACATTGGGCTTTGGCTCTGATAGGGCCAAAGTGACAATCCTGAGGGCCCTAGGAGCTAGCCATTGTCCTGAGAATGAGATAGGTTGGCCATCTGACAGCTCCTTATAAAAGGCCATCTGTCCTGTGAATTATGCTAACGGCCTGGGGAACCTCCATCCCAGCTCCCAGATGGCAGCACAGTGCAGTCTTGCAAGGGTGACTTCCAGGGTTTTGTGCTCATTCCCAAATTTGCGAATATGACAATGATTTTGCATGTTGGTTTTGTGAATTGTGTGTTTCCCATGCCCTTCTTAACATCTTTATAGCCTGCCCTTAAGCTTTATCTTCCATCCAAATAACAGTGTTTTTGTACTTACTAAAACAAATCCACAAATTGTTTTTTTCTGTGTCTTTATGAAAAATGATAGATTTGTTTGAGTCATTGCTGAATTTGACATTCCTTACACCCTTAAAATTACCCAAAACTTTAATTTTCTGGCCAACACATCATCTTTTCCTCAGATTGCTGTACTTTTTATTTCCATTTCCAGGAGCAGCACATGACTTTTTCTTCAAGGTCATTTTAAGTGGTTAAGGTTTGATGTGAAGAATTCAATGTATGCCTTCACTAAAGTGACTTTTTATACAACTGTGGGTAGAAAAGCAGAGCCACAACATGTGATGTAGGCTGAGGCAGTGGGTATTGCTCAGCTAAGCTACTCTCCCCCTGTGACTCAGTCCCTACACCAGCCAGGCAGCCTGTGCTGTTAAAATTTAAACCTCATCAAATTAAAACTTACTGCACACGTGGGCCTTTGTGGTCAAAGTAGGGAGAGTTGAAACTACAACTAATAAACTGAAGACCTAATGTGTCTGACATCAGGATTGGTGTTAGGACCTATGTGTTTAGAAATACAGGCAGCAGGCCACCCATTTTAATCAAATGTGTGTCCTTAAGCTCAGTGGACAAACATTATTGAATTTAGCATTAACTACATTTAAACACAATTTATCTTGAATTTCTTCTTTCTACAATTTTGTCTTGGAAGAAAAAATAAAAGGAAAGAGAAAGAGAGAGAGAGAAAGACGTCAAAGGGTGTTTTCTGGGGTGTTTGGTAATCAAAACAAAGGGCCCAATTTTAATTGAATTATGGATGATTTAATTATTTAGCCTGTACCTGATGATTTCACGAAGCTCCTATATTTTTTAGAGAGCTTGTACCTGCCCAGAAATATAAGGTACCTGGTTAATACCAAGAAAAATGCCTTCTCTACCTGTGTTACCCTTGACCTCCAAAAAATGTAATATAAAAAGGAAAACTATCTGAAGGTTCAATTTTGCTTTAAGAAATGGTTATCCCTCCCTCTGCATATCTAGTGAATCTGCTAAAGCACCTGTAGTCTCTAAGGAATGGCCAACATAAACAGGGTGCTATTGCATCAGGTAAGAGTAATTTCTCTAATTAGTCATTTGAGATTTCATTTTTCACTTGGAAATACTGGAAATTTAATTTGTTTGTGATGTGCAGTTGGCAAACTGACAATAGCTCCCATAGCCTCACACTCTGTCTCGCTTGTGGAAAGTACTGGAGGCCTCGATGTAGATGCTTTGCTCCATCCATCAACATCACACTAACTAAAGGACCTTCATCTCGAAAAATGTGTCCCAATTATGCATTCCTCACCTGCAAGGCTAGAATAATCCTAATGAATTTCCTGTGATCATTTTTCTTTTAGAATAAATATTTTTCTCAATCCTCCCAAATTTTTCAGTGGTGAAGTAATTAATCATACATGTTCATTTACATAACAGCATTATTTTCATTCTTAGAGGTACAGAATAAAATATTTTTAGCAAGCTGTATTTTACAAATTAAAGTATGAGCATGATTGAAGACAGTCCCTGACTTGGTCTTTGATTAAAGGCAGAGTTTATCCTATTTGTTTTGTTTTAAAACACCCTTCTCTAAAGAATGACTGAGTGGCATTAGATGTGCTCCCCATAAATCATAGATATTGATTTTACATTTGTTTTAGCTCTTCCGATTTTGTGTCTCCTTATGTCATAATTTGTTATCCTGATAGCCCCTGGGTTGGTGCTTGGACCAAGCCTGAAAGGTGGCTTTTTTCAATTCATACTAATCTATACGTGAAACAGATGAGCTTTCAATCATAGAACTATGTTCCTCTCCCATCTTATGACATTACCCTGGTATTTCCCATGGAGACTCCAGATGAAATACAGTAAAATCTGTGGCAAGTGGCATTAGTGCTTTCGCGTGGTTCAACCAGCATCAGCACTGACTGCCCCAGATGTTGCAGGGAGCTCCGTGTTTCTCTGCGTAGCTTTTCACACACAAAGCTGATTCTTAGGATTCAGAATGCAAATATTATGACTGTCTTCTGGAAAGTCTCAAGGTCAGATAAGTCCTCTATTTCTCATGGAAGTAGCAGAATTAATGAAAGAGTAATTTCTCACCTCATCCCACCTTGTTAAAGAAAGGTTGTCAGCCCTCATTTTGATCTGCATTTGCTTAGAAGCCTTGAGTATAGATCTTAGGATGCTAAGATCACCAGGCAGTCTATGTAGGATACAATGAGATATAGTTCCTGGATATGCATGTTGTACTCAAGTATTATTATTATTATTATTATTATTATTATTATTATTATTATTATTTTCCAATTCAGGTGACTGCTTTCATTTTAAATTGCTATTTTACACCCTTTCTCCCCCGGCTTCCCATTCAGTATTCAGTCACATCACTCAAGACCATCCCAGAACTGTGCCGAAGATGTGATTCACAAAACGAAGACAGATCAGGTAGGTCTCACTCCCTGCCTCTCCCCCCTCTCCTCATCCTGACTTAGTGGTACACACTCCTATCAAGTGGCTTTCCCTTATACTGGTTGCTCCTGCTCTCTGTTTTCTTCTCCTTTTATGGTTTCTCCATTTGTACCCTCTCCCTACCACCTTCAACAAACAGATGTTAGTTCATCTACAAAAGGATAACAGGACCCGGAAGCCCCAATGAGGACCCAACTGTGTACAAATAAATGTAGGCGATCATCTCAGTATCTCCAAACCACAGTATATGCAGCAATTTAATGAAAACCCAAAAAACCATTGGTGACAAAACATAATGATGCAGGCGCCAATGAAAAAATGTTGGATGCATTTACTACCCATATGGCCAGGATTGACTAGGGGGATGTTCTTTGCCAAAGTCTGAAACCCTATCAGGGATGCGACATGATAGAATCTGCAATAAGGCATACTGTAGCAGTTAAGATTAAAGAAAGGCTTTGGAGTTTAATAGTGTAAACTAAACAGAGAATTATGGCATATAGATGAAAAACAGCTGGCTGACCTTTTCTCCTCTTGCCCTCCTCCCCCAACCAAAAAAATACATTTAGGGTTGTTTTTCCCTCTGTACATCAAATTATGCCTTTCTGCTTTTCTCTCTCTGATGGGTAAAAATGAAAATAAAAAAGGATATTGATGGGAATGATATCATGGTATTAAGCTATGAAATGATGTTTATTATTTTTTCCCAGTAATTACTATAAGGCATCACCATTAACCTTGCCAAAACCAGACCTTTTCTGACAGTAACAAGAGTCCTGAGAACCACGGTTGGTGAAAGCTTAAGATAATCCTCCAATTAAATGTATCATGTTTAAAAATAAATATAACTGCCTTACCTATAGTGCTACTAGAATTCAAGGCCTTTCTAACTGAAAGAACTTGTATAAAGCTAATTTACTTTTTTTTCCTGGACTGTTTGTTTTCTTTTGACATTTTGCTTAGATGAGACAGGGGAGATCATTGGTCTTCCTAGGTTTGTTTATCTCTATGTCTTTTTGTATGTGTGAGTGAAAGTAATGCATCCATGTTTGGGTCAGAAGTACCACAGAAGATAGTTTACAGTTCAAGTAAAACTTTTTATTTACCCTTAATTTTTTCTACTCTTTTATTTCAAAAATACTTAAGTTTCTATAGAGTTTAACAGAGGCTTTTGGCTATGAGCCTTAAAAGTCTGTATTTCCTTAAAAGGCATCATTTATTTCAAAGTTGAACCAGTGACTGTGGTCAGTGACAGAGGCTGCAGCCTGCAGCAGGGAGGTCTCCAGCCTCCCAGTCTAGAATTCCACCATTTATAGCTACATGACCTTGAGCCTGTGGCTATCTATAAAGAAGAAACTTCATCTACAATGACACCAGACTATTTTTAGAATCAAAATTAGGTGATATATCTGAAGGTACTTTGCAGATATAAGATTTTCTTTCTCCTTAGAGGTGGGCAGTTGGAGAGAAAATATCAGTCAATACTTCATTAATAATGAAGTAGGTACTGTTAATGTACTAACTACTCTTAAAAGTCCTTTACTTACATAAACGTAATTAATCCTAACATCCTTGTGAGCTAAGTACTATTAGAATGTTTATATTGTAAATGGGAAAACTGAGGAACAGAGCAGATAACTATCTTGCCCAAAGTCACACAGCAATTAAGCCACAAAGCTGGGATTTAGACCCCAGGAATTCTGCCTCTAGATTCTTTTCTCTTATCCATTACATATCCTACCTCTGAGATAGCTGGACTTAGTAGCAATTGTGTAACTTTAGGATGTTATCTTTTTAAAACTCTGTGTGTGTGTGTGTGTGTGTGTGTGTGTGTGTGTGTGAGATACTGTGGATGGAACCCAGGGGCATTCTATCTCCAAGCTACACCCCAGCCCTATTTTATTCTTATTCTGAAACAGGGTCTCATTAAGTTGCAGAGGGCCTCACTAAGTTGCTGAAGCTGGCCACAAACCTGCAACCCTCCTGTCTCAGCTTCTCAAGTACTGAGACACCACTCCTGGCTCTTTTAAAACTTTTTAAATAAGCATTTTCCCCCCAGTAAGTGGCAAATTACTTTTCTCTTTTAAATAACTACTCTTTACCAAGTGAAGTGAGTAGACAGAAGCTTAACCATTTTTTCCTGGGACTGGTTTATTCCATTCTCACCAGGTTTTGTGACTTCTAGCCACTTCTGCAATAAGTGACATTAGACTTTTCCTCTGTGGTGGTCGTGGGGAGGGAGGAGGGGGAAGGCCAGCTTCAAGTTCAGAAGCTTCTAAACTTCACCCAGACCAAAGACCCAGTGCTTGAGATCCGCAATAATAATTAGATTTGTCAAGAAATTAATATACAAGGGAAAGACTCGGGCCTCTTGATGGAACCACATATATGCTTCCAATTTGATGTACCATTTGGAAGTTGGGCAACTGCATTCTAATAGATCAAGAGTAACACTAGAAAACACGGACACATAGAAAAATTCATTTGTACACAGCCAGATGTAGAAAGCAAACTTTAAGAAGAGTTTGCTCCAGGAGGGCTAGAAACTTTCTATTATCTCTTCAAACAGATGGCAACAGAAAGCACTTTGGCCTTGGAAAAAAAAGTCCATATCATCTTTGGGACAAAACACCCTGTGGAGAAACTTTTCCCCAATCTCTATCATTAACATTATACCTCCTCTTCCTTCTCCTCCTCTCCCTCCCCCTCCTCCTCTCCCTCTTCCTCCTCCTCCTCCTCCTCCTCCCCCTCCTCCTCCCCCTCCACTTCCTTCTCTTCCTCCTCCTCATCCTCCTCCAGATTGAACTCAGGAGTGCTCTACATTTGAACTAGACCCTGGCCCTATTTTATTTTTTAGTTTGAAACAAGTTCTCACTAAGTCACTGAGGGTATCATTAAGTTGTTGAGGCTTGCCTTAAAACTTTGATCCTCCTGCCTCAGCTTCTCAAGTATTGGGATTACAGGTTTGCACCACCACACCTGGCTCCCTACATTTTCCTTTTCTTTCTAAAATACATTAAGCAGTTTTTCTTGGGGATAAGTTGTCATTTGTACTCTTATCTGTTCATTCAACAAGCGTTTGTTAGGGATCTCTGACCCAGGCACTCGAGGACATGGCAAAAAGGAAGGCAGAGAGGGCTCCTGTGCTCATGGAGCTTACATTCCAGTTGGGTGACAGAAGGCAAGAAGATCGTTACAGAGAATGATAAGCAACAACACGAGCTAATGTGATAGAATAACCTGTGGGAGCTGGGAAGGAGCCAAGGCTTTTGAAGGTCAGGGAATATTAGAAAGACATTCCCACCATGTGAAAGCCAGGGAAGAGGATTGAAGGCAAAAGGACTAGGAATGCAGAATCCCCGAGCCACGAGTGAACTCCCCAAAGCATGAGGGAGGAAAGAAAAGCAGTGCAGTTGCTGCTTGAGCATGAACTCAAGCAGTGGTAGGGGTGAGATCAGGGAGGTGATCCGGGTCACCCTCCCTAGGGAGTTCAGGTTTTCTGCTAAGTGCATCAGGATTCCAGCTTTTCTAAAATCTTTTAGCAAGTAAAATAGTCCTTATACAAATGCTTCAGTTTTAGAAATTTTCTTGGATTTTGGAACTTTTGCATAGGCTTAACTGTTTGAGTATCCTTAATCCAAATACCCCAAACTCGAAAGGCTCCGAAATCCATAATTTGTCAAGCATCGTGTCTGAGATTTTGGAGCACTTTGAATTTTGGATTTTTGGATTGGGGATACTCAACCTATACCTGCAAAGAAGCTGCAACATATAGAATCATAATTCACAGTAAAACCAGGAACCTTAAAAATCATCAAGTCAGAGAGGATGAGCAAATGAGAAAATGCAAATCATAAAGTAAATGAGTAAAACACTGATGAATGGGATGATGATACACAGCTGTTATGAGTATTGTTTTTAGTTTTGCAGTTATTTTATAAATGTGTTTATAATGAAAGATTTTCGTCATTTACAAATAAAAAGTTTCCTTGAAGATAAAAAAAAATTTAATGTAGTCCAAAGCTGATCAGGTCTTTGAAGGGATTCTTACTATCCCAACCTCAGGGCCATCTAGTCTGTGCTTCAGTGACAGGGAGCACAGCCTCAGGATGCAGCCCACTCATAAAAGTAAATTTTGTTATTCAGCCAAAAATCAGTGTCCCTTGAATTTTCATCCAGTAATCTTAATTCTTCCTTTGAACTGTACAGAAGAAGGGCAATCTCGGCTGGACAAGAGTGCACTGAGTGTGTGGACATAGCAGTCATTCTTGCTAGTCTCCCCTGGCTTAACATTTCTGTGCAGTGTTCGGCGCACACTCGTCATCCCTGAGGTACCCTTGTGGATGAGTGGAGCTTTCAAGTATCCCTCTTCAAGTGGAGCACCCAGCACTGAATCTGAGGTCTCTGTATCTGAGGATGCTCTGACTGAAACTGATCAGTCCTGTGGATTTACCATGTACCTTTTCTGCCTTCCCAAGTAGGCTCCTCCTTTCTGCCTGTTTCCTTAGTGTTCTGAGAGGAGCAGGATTGTAAACAGCCCTGGGTGTGGCCTTTGGAAGCCCCTTGGTGAGACATCCAGCAGGGACTCCATATTTCATCTCCCCCTGGGCCAGCTCCAGAGGTGGGCTGCAAGAACAGCAGTGGTACCTTCCCTGTACCTTCTGCCAGCTCACAGTGTCTCTGGGTTCCCCCTAGAAGCACTCCTTTAGCCAAAGGCATCAATTCCTATTGGCATCTATAGTTTCCCTTGATGAGAATAGTATTTTAAGCTATTCTCCATCAATTACACTACACTATAACTGGGCTTCAAATTTTTTGTGAGAAAAGAGGTTTTGAATAGAAGGAAGTGTGAGGGAGATGGAGACACCACAAGAAGGTGATGGGAAGGAGGGGAAGAAGGAGAAGTGAGAGGCCCAAGGACACTGCCTGTGCGTGGAGCTGCACAGGTGCTACTGAGGCTTCCGAGTTATGTCTTCGGTGTTCAGCATACTGGGTGTAATGCCAGGTCCTCTGTGAGCAGCCTACTTATCCTTAACAGAATTCTCTGTGGGAAGACCATTATTATGCCCATTTCATTGATGAAAAACTGAGGCATGCAGAGAGGAAATATTTTGTTCCAAATTCTGGAGCTAGCAAGTGGATCTGAAACCAGCTCTGCTGTCTCTAGGGCCCCTATGAATTAGAGTCAATGGAGAAATAATTTAGTCCAAGGAACACGTGTAGTGAGTAGTATAGATCAAGGATTAGCAGCCAAAGAAGTTAGGTGTGAAAAATGTGCTTCTACAGAAGGTTATTTATGAAATGTTTCCAGCTTAATACCTGCTACTCATATAGAAAGAGGACAGCATGAGGCAGAGAACGCTAACTCTGCTCTAGGTCTTTTTCTCAAATCAGGACAAAAATACATCATAGCAACATATGGTATTCAAATCAAAACATATTCAATTTCATTGACTTAGAGTTTTTTAAAATTAATTAGATATTCAAATACACATTTGTTTCTTTTTATGATGCTTTAAATGGCTTGTGATCCTTTCAAAATATGTATCTGCTAAGCTCATTGTATTATTTCTTATGAAAGAAGGCAAATAAATACTAATGCAGCCTTGACTCTGAGAATTTAGATGCACTGAGGTTAGAAAATTCAGTTATGTAACAGTAAAATGATCCTGTGATATCTCTGAGAACAGATTGTGAAATGATTTTAATACTTAAATAATATAAAATATTATTTGTGTGACAATGGATTAAAAAACCATATTTTTAAACTTAGTATCTTGTGAAAGTAATTTTGCATATGTATTTAAAAGCATTGAAAATTTGCTATATTTTTAGACTCAGTGCCTGCAAATTTTGTGATAGACCCTGAACCTATAAAAACAAATGCTTTATATGATGTTCTAAGATTTTCAAGGATTTCACCATCACCTAAAATAATAAATTGGCATGAAATTTATCCTGTAGACATTGCTGTGACACAGTTGAAGATGGTAAATATATAGACCTCCTGTTTCCAGTTTGCATTAAAGTTTGGAGCTAAAAGCATGAAAGCAAAAGTTAGTATCCAATTTTAATTGAAAAGCCTGCTGATTATCCATTTCACATAGTGTAATATAAACTGGACTCCAAAGAATAGGAAAACACATCTCAATCAAGAAAATGAGCACTCCAACACGATGCAGCAAATAATCTAACGTTTGTGACAAAGATCCCAGTTAATTTCACCACAGTTAAAATTTACAAGTGGCAGTACATCTAAATAAGATTGTTCATCATGTAAAGCAGTTATTGTTTTTCTTTAACAGTATTTATAATTATGAAGGTGATATAACCCATTATTTAAAACACAGAAAATTTAAAACTACAATTAACTTTGCCACTAAAATAAAATTACTGTGGTTTTTTTCTTGAGCTGTATTTTTGGTATGGTTGTAACCATAATATGAAGACAATTTCATCTGCTGCTTTTTTCTATTGCTACAGCATGCACATGGCCATTTAATTTGAATGGACCAGAATTTACCCATGGAAGTAGAGTTGCTCCCTCTCTCCAAAAAGGGAGAGACCATCTCCACCTTTAATCCATTCACACTTTATATTTCTGAGAGAAAAGATATAAATCGGTGGGGGTAAAGATGGTGTAAGAAGTGATAGAGAAGTTTAGATAAGTCTCTAGTGGTATTGAAATTCAAGGGGCTGGAAGTAGCAGAGTTTATGTACATTACATCATTGTTCCATTTTCTCTTTACTTGAACATTTCTTCTCTTTGCTGGACCATAAATACAATCACCACAGCAACCTGGTTTTCTAAAAGGTTAATAGCAGTGGGGTTAAGAAAGTCATAATCAAGGAAGTATTTAAGGAGAAGAAAACTTAGAGGAAGGGCCTGACGGCCTCTTCTTCCAGGACTTGGTTTATTTATATTGGATTCTGAGGAACATACCTCTCACCCCAAGCCTGATTGTTAGAGAACCTCCTCTTGATAGAAATGAGTTTAGGGAAATCTGCAGTAAGAAAGGATGAGAAACTCAAAGTGTAGTGAAAAGCATCATTTAGGCAGGGAGGGAAGGAGAATCAGGAAAATCTAACACAGAAGCAAATGCTCTTCACTTATGTGGCCTCGCAGTGACTTTCTTCTCAGCAGTCTGAATCCTGTCATAAGAAGCTGTTTCCCCTTCCCCATCTTTCCAACCCAATGCAAAAGTATGAGTGCATGTTGGGACATATTCCAGTTTGGCAGCTTTGGAGAATCTCTGATAGAACCCCACTTCTTGCTGAAGGCATATCCTTTTTTGTCTCCTAAAATCAAATGGGCTGTGTGTTCCCATTTCAAATGACCCCCCCTGAGTCCCCATATCTCCTTTGCTCTGACTCTTCCCTAAAAAAATAAAATAAAATAAATGCAGGCAATAGAAACAGAATTCTAGGATCTTGTACTTAAAGGATCCCCTGAGAGAGAGAAAAGAGTCATCTACAAATGCCTAGACTCTTCTGTGGCATTTACTCTCCTAGGTGCTTGCATCTCAACATCACTTGGAAGCTTGTGCAGATTCTCAGGCTCACTCTGGACCTCAGAATCAGAATCTGCATCTGAACAATCTTGACTCACAGGTGATTCACTGATACATATTCAAGTTTGAAAAGCAGTGACCTAGGCCACCTACATTCTAATTCATTGTCCTTGATGAGGCACAGTGGTCTTCTAATAAATGCAAATCTGATCATGGGCCCCCCTACTCAAAATCAGCTTGTGTTTTCCAAGGATAGATCTCAAAATGTGCAATGGAAAGCTCTTGTGTGGCAATGAAGGTCCAGAGTGACCTTCTCCTGGACCAGCAAGCTTATTTACATGCCTCTTCTGTGCCTTTAGCTTGCCAGTCACATCAAATGTGCTGCATTTCTAACCCAGTACTTCAAAGCTATTATTTAGTCATATGCCACCAGCTCCATTTTAAGTGCTTAATAGCAACAGGATTCTAGTGGCTTCTATATTGTACTGTACAGGCCTAGGTTATATCAGCACCTCCCATAACTCATTGTATTACTTACTAGCTCCCTATACTTTCCCTCCTCTTTAAATATTTGTTTGGATACTGGTATGAAATCGGTTTTCCCTGGTGGACTAAAACCACATTTGAACAATTTTGTTCATGACGATATCTCCTTAGCAGTACTGCTAACTATGCATCTGAGGTGTTGATGGACAAATGAACAATTGAAGAGGTGAAAGGAAGCCTTATGCTTTGAGCTTGTTTCATAAATGATGTATGGGGCAGCTGGTATTTTGCTTCTCTTCATTCAGTTTGACACCCTGACCCTTTAGTTGTGTCTTCTTTCATCTGCACCATCAATCTCTTTTTTCTATGGGACCATTACCCTCACCATACAAACACTTTCTACCTTCCATCTTATAAAAAAAAAAAACTAACAAACACCCAATATAAGATCTCCCATCCTGTTTCTCTGCTCCTCCCTCCATTTCATTTAGAACCAACCTGATTTAAAGAGTCAGGAAAAACTCTATCTTCAGTACTCTATTTCTATTTGCCTAAGCATCTCCAATATAACTTGCCTCTCTAGGGAAAGTCACCATTTCCATATTAGCAAATCATTAACATTTGGCCACTCCTTTCTGGAAACAATCTTATTTCTTGACTTTCTAAGACCACTCTCTCATTTTCCTCCTTACACTGTTATCTCCTTATTCTTCTCACAACTCCTCTTCCTTCTTTACTTGATCCCTAAATACTCAAGTGAGACTATATTTAATAGGACTTCCCCTCTCTCCTCCGAATCTCCCTCCTCCATTCTCACAGTTTCCAGTGCCATCTACATGCTACTGCTAATCACATTCCAGCTTCCTTTTTCATAACCCATTAGATATCTACATTGGCTGTCTCATGGAATTCTAAAGAAGAATTCATGAATCCCCCTCCACAATTCCCCTCTCAGTAAACAGTGTTCACTTTACCAAAAAATCCACTCCACTGCTAAAGCTGGACTTCTTCTCCCTTATGTCCCACATCAGTCCATCACGAGGTCCTGGGTCTCCTATGCACAAAGTGTATCCCCAAGCTATAGACGGAATCCCCCAGGTGATGACATTCAGAGTTGAAGCCATTAGGAAGGTGATTAGGCCATGAGGGTAGAGCACTCAGAAATGGGACTAGTGCCCTTATGAGAGAGACCTCATAAAAGTCCTCACTCCCTTCCATCATGTGGGAACACGCATTTCTCTGTTTCAAATTAAAAAATAAAAAGAGCTAGGAATATAGCTCAGAGGTAGACTGCCCTTGGTTCAATCCCCAGTACCAACAAATAAATAACTAGATAAGTAAATATAAAAATAAATGTCACCTCCTTGGTGAAGTTTCTCACTGTTCTCTATTCCAGTGCCTTGCTTGTTTTCTCCAAAGCACTTGCATTTTGTAATTTTTTTTCTTCACCTGTGTATTTACGTTATTATCTGACAGGATTATGTCTTTTCCTTTCACTCCTGTACCCCTAGAACCACATGCACAGAAGACAGCAAATGTTTTGGGGTACATGTGTGCGGTACTGGGGATTAAACCCAGGGGCATTCTACCTCCAAGCTACACCTCCAGCCTTTTTATTATTTGTTTGGAAACAGGGTCTTGCTACATTGTTAAAAATCTCCCTACATTGCTGAGGGTGACCTTGAAGCTGTGATCCTCCTGTTTCAGCCTCCCAAGTACGAGTATTACAAGTATGTGCCACCATGCCAACTGAATGAATGAATCATGTAAAAGTACTTCAACATCTGCCCATTGCCAATTACTTAACACTTCTTAACATGCTTCATTATATTCTTGCACCCCTGAATTTACTAAAAAGAGGTCAATACATTTATCAGTCAAAGCAGTTGGCAGCTAGAAGAGAAAATTTCCAGTGACAAGATGAATCTAAATTTAGGCTAATATTACTAAAGATAAACAGAGTAAAGAAATTCTTCCACTCAACTTCTTTACAATAAAAATTAAAAAAAAAAAAAAAAAAATTTTTTACAGCCGGGCGTGGTGGCGCATGCTTGTAATCCCAGCATTCGGGAGGGTGAGAACGGAGGATCCGGGTTCGTGGCCAGCCTCAGCTACCTAGTGAGGCATTCCGCAACTTAGTGAGACCCGGTTTCAAAATAAAGAATAAAAAATAGGGCTGGGAGTATAGCTCGGAGGTAGAACGCCCCTGAGTTCAATCCCTAGTACTGCAAAAAAAAAAAACAAAACTATTTTTACGACTTTGCTCCCAAAACTGAAGCTTGGTAGTAAATGATTGCCAAAATTTAGGCAGAGCGCATAGTTTGGGATTTGGGTTAAAGTCAACCTGAAATGAGTAACACCAGGTTTTGTCACTGGTTTCTGGGACTCCATGGCCTACATGTGAACCAAATAGAGAAATTATTAATTGAATATTTAGGGGATACTTTTAATTTTAATAGAGAGGTCTCCCAGTGTTATGGAAAGTTGAAGTCAGAAAACCTCAGTCCTGGTTGAGAAGTCAGTATGCTGTGTCATTTTCCACATGATACTTAAAATTCCCTGAGTTCTCATTTACTTTTAAGTGAGAATGCAGGAGAACGGCCCATCCATTCTCCAGACTTGGAAAAATCTCTGACTAAATCATATACTAGCCTTGTACTCAGAAACATAGAAAGCCTTACACAAACATGTTGGCATTTTTAGTCTTAAGTGTAGGAAATTTTAGGAAAATCCCAACTAAGAAATATCATTATGTGGAATCCTTAAAACGCATTTTTCTACTGTTTATAATAATGCCTGGGAAGTGTATACTGAGCTGCATTTGTGGATGGAGGAGCAGCACCTCTGCCATTCCTGTACCCTGGAGGAGCCACTGTCTGCTCCTCCTCCCTCTTTGCTTTGTTTATCTGTGCCTGCCTCTTCTCTCACCAGCCGTGTAACCCAGAGCCCTGACCAAGGCAGAAGCTCACCCTGGGGACACAGGCCTGCCAACAGGAGGAACTGCTGCAGACCACAGCTAATTTTTCCATTTCTCCTCCCCTTGAGATGTTAGTGTGCCTCCCTCTCAAAATAAGACCAGGTTTCACAGACTCACCACTTTGATTCTCATGGAAAATAGAACAGAAGAGTAGAGAAAACCTTGTACCCTAAAGACATATCCCTTTTTCTTCTTAATGTCTAATGTCTTAATGTGGAATCATACTCCACACTTAAAATGAAATACACAGGCATTTGGAGCCATCAGTGGGGATATGGAAGTAGAAAGTTGGGATTTTCCAACTTCCCACCTGCCTTCTCCATCTGCCTCTCCTCCTCTCTTACCAAAGAGCTGTAACTTGGTGTTCTTTGTCCTTGATGGTAGATCAACACTGTAAAACATCGCCACCTTCAGTTAAAACTGGTGTGTGTCGGCTGGACCAATAACCACACTGAGCCTGCTCAGAATTTGATCTTGCTCCAGGCTTCTCTGCTTGATGGGCTGATAACTCTGTCCCTGGATGTGTGTCTCTCTTTATATTTCCACACAGGGAGAGAAAGAAAGTAATCCTGGTAAACAGGCCTAGAAAAAACGGAAACTTAAAAGACTCACGAGTTTGCTAATGCCAAAGCAAAGGCCAGCATACTTTTTAGATGACAGAATAACTCTGACAGCATGTTCTTTCTTCAGACCCACCAATTGCTATTTTATGGAAACTGTACTTTTGAAGCCCAAAGGTTTAAAGTTGTCAAAATATTGAGTCTGACTTGATGATAGAAAGTCATACTTTCTTTGGTAAAGAAGTATCTTTCCTATCTAGGGTAATAGAGCCTTGAATATTTCAGTGAGTTTTTTACAGAACAAAGAAATGGGTGCAGAGAGACTACAAAATTATCTGAGTAGGTCTCCACAATTCTAGGCAGAACTGGGAATAATAAAACATGAATCTGACATATTCAAAAACAGCTGCTTGATATCAGTAGCCACTGAAAGACACAATACTTAGAACTCAAATCAATGCATCTTTTCCCATAGTATTTGAACATCCAGATGTGAATAGAATATTGATTGGCATTTTGGGGGGGAGTGGGGACAATGGGGATTGAACTCAGGGGCATTTTGCTTCTGAGATACACTCCCAGGACATTTTTTTTTTAAACAGCGTCTCCCTAGATTGCTGAAGTTCTCACTAAGTTGCTGAGACTTGCCTTGAACCTGAGATCCTCCTAAGTCTCCCAAGTACTGGAATTACAGGCATGTGCCACCAGGCCTGCCTTGACTGGCATTTTTAAAATAATAAAGACCTCTGTATTTACCCTTTGATCTCAAGATACCCTCATAAAAAGTCAGTGGCATCATATAAAGAGATAAACAAGCCACCCCATGGGAACATTCCAGAAACATTCATTCCTCTTACACACTTTCACTCTTCTCAATATAATATCCTGACACAATTCCCCAAATCCAGATTTAACTCACCCTTTTCTTGGTTCAGGTTACAGTCTAATCTCTAAGGTCAGTACAGAAGAGGATCTAGTAAACAGTTCTCATGCACACCCCAGACCTTTCCTCCTACTAGCACATCCCTTCTTACAGAGCCTGAGATGTTTGAAGTTAAGTTGATCCACCACAAATTTCAGTTTACATAGGACAAAGGAAACTCAGGACTCTTAAGAGTGACACTCCTCGTCTTTCATCCCTCCCTTTGGTGTACAAATGAAATGAAATGAGATATTGGAAGTATCACATAGAAGGTATATCCATGAAGCAGCCTAGGTTTCCTGTGGCTATAGATGTGTCATGAATCATATGCACACTCTAAAGCTATCATAGCTAAAGCCGACCACTTTGATTCTCATACAAAATAGAATCTATTTAACAAAAGACAAGAGGGGAACACTATTTTACCCTAAAGACAGAACCCTTTTCTTTTTCTTCTTCATGTCTCAAGCTAATTTTCCAATATGGACACATAACTCTATATTTAGCAGTAAAGTAAATAGACATTTTAGGAGCCAGCATTGATGTTTAGTCTTAAAAGTTGAATCTACTATTGCAACAGCAAACTGTACATTATCTTCCTAAGAAAATACTAATTTATCAGGCCCAAGAGCCAAAGAGTTGTTCTGTGTCAGCAATCAGCTTAGCCTCATAATTATAAATTTGTGAAGATCTGGTAAAATACATGGATCCAAAAGAATTATAGTGTTTCATAGTGGCTCAGTCAGAATAAGGAGCCCTGTTATTTGTAGAAATTTCATGCAGTCATAGAAATTTAAGGGTGGATCAGATCTAAGCAATCATATAGTCTCTTCATTTTACAGATGAGGAAACTGAGACTTAGAACTTATCATAGGAAATAGATGAAAATACTTCAATAAACAGCACATCTTCTAGGTGTCTGAGCATCTTCAATAGCTTATTGTCATATTGAGTAATAGTGTACTCAATATGACAAGATTGACTCATGGTGACAAAATTCATATCTATTTACTACATTTTGCATCTTTGATCTGATACATTTCTTCCTTCCTTTCCTCCTTCCTCTATGCTTCTTCCCTCCTTCTTATTCTCCCTCCCTCTACCCTTCATTTATATATTCATTGCAAGATTTAGTAACTGAGCCCCAATATTTTCAAGGTACTGCACTAGATAAGATCTGGTAATAAGTCAGGTGTGGTGGTACACACCCATAATCCTAGTTCTTGGGAGGCTGAGACAAGAGAATCTCAAGGCCAGTCTTAACAACTTAGTGAGACCCTCAGCAATTTAGCAAAATCCTGTTTTAATCTGAAAAATAAACTAGGTTTATTTTTGAACCTGGGTTCAATCCCAAATACTACAAAGTGGAGAGGAACTGGTAATAAACACAAGTTGGTACTTTGCCCTTGAGGAACTCTCAGGACAAGTAAGACCGACACGTCCATGACTAGGTATGTCAAATACTGAAATTCCCAGCTCTAAGTATGTGCAGGTATGATCAGGGCACTGAGAAGCCAGGAGCAGCTATGCCCTGGGAGAGTTGGAGGAAGTGCATCTGTGGAATAATGCCTGATGGAATCTTGTGCAGTGAGCCTGAGTTTCAGGCAGAGAAGACAGCAAGGACAGTGCAAGAAAGGAAGAACAAGCTCGCCCGGGCAGGAGGAAGGAAGGAAGAACATGGTATACCCAGAAAGGGTGAATTTAGCAATGGAAGAGCTGGGAAAGCTAGTGATATGGGAATCATGAATGCTGAAATGAGAAGTGACAATTAGAAAATGAAGGAAAGAACTGCTACAAAAAAGGGGGTAGGGGCTGGGAGTGTAGCTCAGAAGTAAAACACCCCCTGGCTTCATTCCCAGTACCAAAACAAAAAACTGTTACGTACCATGCTAAATTATTTAACTATTAACCTGAAAGAGCCAGGATTTTTCAAACCTAGTAATTTAAGTATCGGTTCCACATTATGTTATACCCAAGATCTACCTCTGTTATTTTGCTTTACTTTATATGCCATTTACACTACTACCTATTTAATATATTCTTCTAAAATACTTTAAGCATATTTGCTTTCAAAGGGAACTTTGTCACTGTTGTAAATAGAAAACCAATGTTACTTGCAATAAATTCAAGATCATCATGCCTGCAAGGTGCAGTCTTATTTTCTAGAGGGAGATTATAAGTTATGGAGAGGAATCAAATTCTTTCTAGAGCTAAATGGGGAATCCTTAAAAGGATTAGGAGGAAAAAAGAGTACCCAAGGGTAAGTGGCACTCTTAATTTATAATCAGGGGTATTTAGAATGGTTCCTGTGTACCTTTTTAGACACAGAAGGGCTATGAATCCCACAAACGGGGCCACATGCAGGTTTCTTAGCTGATTTTGAGTGACAAATTTAAGCTTATCTGAAGAGGGACTGGAAAGAGAGACCAATGGAAGCAGGGAAATGTTGTGGAAGCCATGAGAAAGAGTCGCAGTATGGTCCAGTGAGTGCAGTGAGGATGAAGAAGAGGGTCTAGATTTAAGAGTAATTTAGGAAAAAGCTACAAGATGGTGCCTGAGGGAAGTGATGTGGGGGTCAAGGAAATAGAAGGCTCAACAGTGCCTTGGAGAGGATCACTTGACAGACTGCATAAATGGTCTTGTATTTATCTATGCCACATGTTTGGGGAAGAGAGGGGAGAGGGGGAGGGAGGGAGGGAAAGAGAGGTGTGGAGGGGGGGAGAAAAGTAGAGGAAGCAGGCAAGGATACAGAGAGATCCCTAGGTTGGAACATGCTACCTATCACAAATCCTTTCACATCCTAGGCCCGCATTAATACTTGTTGAAAAAGTGACTGAATGTGGATGGTTTGCAGGCAACTCTAAATTTCGTGCTGATGCTAAGAGGCATTCCAAATGTCAGAGTAGTAGAGTAGAAGAGATTATTGTGGGCTATAAATCAGCATCAAATACATCCATTTGCTTACTAACCATTTTGGAAAATTTGTGACATAATCAGGTAAATAGATTTAGAGCATGCTAAGTATGTTTACTTATGTGAACATAAGTTGGACCCATTCAACCAAAAAGTCATTAAGAACTTACGTGGGTAAAGCAATGTGCTGGATGCTTTGAGTGATAGAGGTAAATTAGACACAGATCCTGTTCTAATGGAGCTCATGAAGATCTAAGGCAGATAAAATTGTCAGGGATTTAAATTTTGTCAGTATATAAAGAATCTATTAATGATTTCTAGAAAGTTAATCTAACCTCAAAAATCTTCCTAGTAGCCATTTCTATTCTGAACTTTGTTTCCATGGATGACAAAAAATGTAATGCAATAGTCAGGTAGAACAACAGTGTAAGTGAAAGTCTTGTTCATCTTAAAGAATTGAAGTAAAAATCTTGCCAGTCTTTAATAGCTCATTTTCTTGTGCTTAAAGTACCTATCTAGCTTAGGATAAATAGGTGAATTGGACTTTGTCTTTTATGTATAGCATAAAATTGCCTTTCTTCTCATCCAATTATATAATAATATAGCATTAAGTTAGAGCATTCTCATGAAAACCCATTAACCAATCCATTTTTCATGACTAGGATGTTTTTTTGGCAGTCAAAGCACGAACTAGAAAACACAGATTTCACCCTGAGCCTAAAAAAGTCAGAGGTTCTAAGAAGGGGCAAGACAACAAGCTTGAATGTTGATGCTCCTTCTTCAGTTTCTAGACCATTCTGTGGAAAGAAGTATTTTCATAAGACTCAGACAGAACTCATTTCCATAGAGCATTCTTAATGGCTCCTGTCAGAACAAAACAGCTGGGAAACATATGGTATCCATTTCCCTGTATCACTTGGAAAAAATTCACATGTAAATAAAGCCAACATAAAAGAGTAGCCCTTTGAACCCATGACCTTATACAATACATATACATATATATATATGTACAATGCACTCATTGTATTGACCCACTAAGTCATGTAGCTTTAAAATTTTCAATACATTCTGAGATGTACATTTTTAGAAGCTCCAAAGAAATCAAAGTAATTGGCAAAATATTAGCAAATATTTAGTAATAAGTATATATCTCAGAAATGTCTGTGAATGTATATTTTATCACTATATTTAAAGCTTTCAGAAAGTTAGCGAATAAAGTTAAAGACATAATTACACCTTATAAACTCTATGTCCACTATCTCTCTACTGTTTCATGTAAGTAACCATGTGTTCTTAAGAAAGAGAGAAAGATTTGGCAGAAATTTCTGGCAGACACTAATTTTTCATAGCTTTGCATTTTTAGAGAGAAAAGGACATATAAAACATAGAAAAGCTTTACATTTATAAAAGACCAACTGGAATTAGTCTTTGTCCTTGCATATTTACACTGCATAAATAACTTTAGAAATCTAGCTCTTACTGGTGATTATCACTCCTCTGAGTTTATTGACAGTACTGTTGTCCCCTATGAAACTAAGCTGTAAATCCCTCAGAAGGATGCACTGTGTGCATTTTAAAAGATTTAATGTGTTGTGCAAAGTGAGATTCAAATTCACATACTTGCATTTGTTAATTGTTTGCTCTGGGGCAAACACCGTGTACAACTAAGAACTCCAGCCAAGAAAAGAGAAAAGAAGCAGCAGTCTGAGACCATCTCGATACCTTCCTTTCCCTTTGGGCATCCTTTATTACACGTTACTTATTGGAGAAAAAACAGCCTTTCTTCCACAACTGGTAATATTCTCTTCTTTGGTTCTGAAATACCAGAGCCAGAAAGGCCTCATTGATGGACCTCATAGTGCAGATCTTCTAAAACCATTGTGGGAACAGAACTCACACTTATATAGAATTCAGGCCCAGAATGCTCACTCTCATTTCCAGAATTTCTCTGAATACCTTTGAGACACATCCTAGCAAAAAGAACTATAATTAAAAGCCTAAAGCTAGGGAATTTTAATAATGAACACTTTTACCCCAAGAATCAGTGTTAGCCAGAAGCTGTTGCAGAAGTTACAGACCCACATACACACCACTGTCTCAGGTGTTTTTACTTTTTGGTTGTGCCCAATAGCCAAGGACAAACATGTATACTTGTTTTTGCTCCAGAAAGGAGAGAGATATAGGCAGTCACTAGTTAGAGGGCATGCCCTGAAATCTCTGAATCAAAGGATGGGGGATGCTGTAAGTTAAGTGGCAGGAGAGTGGCAACTTGTAAATGAGTGGCCCACAAGCTTCCAAAGGTATTGGGTCTGTTATCTACCAGTGGAGTGTCTCAGAGAGAAGCAGAAAAATCATGGAATAGGATGCATTTGCTGCTTCATCTGTGTGTCCCAAGAGGAGGAACCAGGTGGCCTTACAATGAGGATTAGCCAGTCACAAAGAGTAAAGAAGCATATGTTCTCCCTAATATGCAGATGCTAGGGAGAAGATGGGGCATAGGAGGGTCTCCAGATGAAAAGGAGAGATCCTCAATAAGCAAAGAAGTTGATTTAATTGTAGTGGATGCACAGGGCAGAGGGACACCCTAAGGCACATGATGTACTTACACAATCATATCAAGGTCACTCACTGAACTGAACCTGAGGGGGAGGGAGGGGGAGAGAACGGGGTGGGAATTGGGGAAGGGGTCAAATGAGAATTGTGTGCAAATATATTAACAATTTGTACTTAACAAAGATGTATGCTACAATGCACGAATTACTGCAATAAAAAATAAATTTTTAAAAATGGTTCTTATATTTCACCTCCAAATGTGTCTGGCTGTTTCACTTTCCATGCAAACCCCACAAGGCCTTTATCTAAACTCTTCATAAAAATGAGAGAAAAAAGTAATCTTTCTAGCCCATCCTCCATTTAAAACTTCCTCTTGCTTCTGTTTGTTTCCAACTTTCTCAACAGCGGAGGGTGGCATTAAATATTAAAAAGCATGCCCTGTCGTGAAGTCTTAGTGCATGATGTCGCTGTGTTGTATGCCAGGAGGCACCATGAGGTACTCTGCATGAAGGTGGACTTAGAATACTTAGTCTCGAACCCAGCCATGGCTTGTCTCCCATGGCCTAGTCAACTTCTGACCATTCCATTCCTTTCTGTTTTTCCCTAAACACCTAATGGAATACTAGTAAGTTACCCATCAAGTAGATCACAGTTTGAGTTTGTATAATATTAAATAACTTAAGCTTCCTTTTACAGG